>CAAKHC010001491.1:1657-15852 GCA_901007825.1 Macroramphosus scolopax
AAAAATGTAAGCACCTCTTAGACTTATTTGTCACTTGTGGTAAGTACATGGAGTGTGCTGTTGCCATTAGCAATTACTTAATGTCTTTGTTCTTCTTGTCCTAGCCTCGGCGGCAGAATTACAGGCTGAGAGGAATAATCTCTCGTTCAGAGGAAGCTTCAGACATGTCACAAAAACAAGCTGCCCGGTTTGACCTGCTACTCCCAGAAGATGCAGGGTAAATTATTTAAAGCTGTAGGCTTCTTCATGTCACAGTCTCTGCTGTGACTGAGATTATTCAAAATTACACTTTAAATCTCTCCTTAAACCTCATCCATGGCGTATATCCCCATTAATCTCAGGTTTCTAGAAGGAGATGAAGATGAAGACACATGTACCATCTCGCAAGAGGACATCGCAGATAGTGTGGATATAACATCCGGGGCCAAGGTAGGAATCTGACTGTACACTAGTGTAGGCAGCTGGAGCCTTTATTTCAAGGTTTCTGCAGGTCTTGAAAAGTGTTTTGTACAGGTTGGTATAAAAAAGGTCATGATATGTACAGCCTATTAATATTGACGTCGTATGCACAGGACGCAGTTAAATGCTGTTCAGTTGAGGTTCAGTCAGCACCATTGGGGCTTGTCTCAACTACAGTAGCCATGAAGCTAACACAAAGAAATTATTCATTTTAGTTAAACCTTGACTTGAAGTGATCTGCTACAGGGTCTGGGTGAAGTTCCAAAAATATTGGAGTGCCCGAATTTCATAAGAGCAATGTACAACTGGAGAGTGGAGAGGCAGCGTGGGCAGATGCCTGTATAAAACTGTGACAACTACAATGCAGACGGATAAAGACCCAAATGCAAATATTTATGTACTCTAAGGGCGCGTCCGCAGTCTGTTGTTTCCTCAGCCTCCTCCAACATTTTACAGGAAAGTCCATGGGAAACAAACACATGCTGGACAACAATGGCTCTGTGAAAACACGCTGGCCTTTTCCAAAAGAAATATAAAACAAAAGATGGTAACCTGGTGACCCCGGGATCAGACAAGGCAGAAGTTTGTAGAACACATAAGGCTTTTGTCCAAAGAGACTTACAATTGCTAGACCTTTTTATAAGAGTTAAGTAGGATCTTTTGAGGGGTAAATCAAAGGAAATAGGCCAGGTCAAAGTCAAGATGGGTTAGTCAGTGAGGGGGTTCTTAGAGATGGTCTGTACTTTCTCAGACTGTTGTTGATTTGTTTTTTCTTTCTCCTTTCTTCTCAGTATTTCAATCTGAAACTGTCTCAGTTTGGACCGTATCGAGTAGATTACAGCAAGACTGGACGGTCAGTGCCAAACACTTCATTTTCATACATCCATGTACCCAATGTTTTTCTTGCGGGTGCTCGTATTTTGTTCATATTTCCATGGGTCTGTTAATGAGGGACAGCAGATATCAAACGACATGAAAACAGTTTGAACAGCGTTAATATAATTCATTAAGTTCAGGATATTTTCCAGTTAATCTGATAGTTCATTCGTCATCACCGATATGTTTTCTTTCATTCAGTCACATGCTGCTCGGCGGGAGGAGAGGCCATGTTGCTTGTGTAGACTGGCAATCCAAGCAGCTGATGTGTGAGATAAACGTGATGGAGTCCGTCAATGATGTGAAGTAAGACATCCAAACTTTCCTTGTGTTGCGACACACAAAGCACAGATCTTAATACATAACAATCATCCTTCACTGACCAGCAGTATCCTGCTCGTAAATAAACCCAATGTTTACATTTCAGGTGGCTCCACAGTGAGAACATGTACGCAGTGGCTCAGAAGAAGTGGCTGTACATCTATGACTCCAATGGAATAGAGCTTCACTGCATCCGCAAATTCAATGACGTCCTTCGTATGCAGTTCCTCCCCTACCACTTTCTGCTAGCCACAGCGGTGCGTTCTTGATGAGTGATGCAAGATTGTGTTCGATAGATTTCCAGAGTGATTTCTGGATTTGCTTGTATCAGAGTCTACGGTTAGAGACATCTTTACGTTTAACCTGTTGTTGCACCCGTATTTCAGAGTGCCACAGGTTTCCTGCAGTACCTCGATGTGTCTGTGGGGAAAGAGGTAGCAGCCATCTGCACCAAGACTGGCCGTCTGGACGTGATGTGCCACAACCCTCATAACGCCATCATCCACCTCGGCCACTCTAACGGCACAGTCACCCTGTGGTCGCCCAACCAGAAAGAAGCCCTGGTAAAGATGCTGTGCCACCAAGGTGGAGTGCGCTCTGTCACTGTGGACAAGACGGGCACGTGAGTCACCTAGAAACAGATATTGTACTCCGGTTGTTAGCAGTCACCTGCAGTTTGCTCCACATCCACCAGAGAGAACTGTTGTAATGGTTTTCTGTTTTTGGCAGATACATGGTGACATCAGGCATGGATAAAAAACTGAAAGTGTATGACATAAGAGCCTTCAAGCCCCTCCAGTCCTACTTCCTCCCTGCTGGAGCTTCCTGTTTGTCACTGAGCCAGAGGGGCCTTCTGTCGGCAGCCACCGGGGATATTGTTCAGGTTATTATCACCTCAACAGACTGCAGAATTAATGATTTCTCTTTGTGAAAAGATCAGGTGCATAGGAAGTGATGCATTGAGGGACACGGTTCTGTATTAACCATGAGCAGCAGAAAAACCAATGATTGACATGTCATAAACAGGCTGTCTTTAAATGTTGTTAACAAGTCTTCCATGTCTGTAAAAACTCCTGCAGGTGTACAGGGATGTGTGCAGCTCGCCGGTGCATAAACCCTACATGGCTCACAGAGCTCCGGGAACAGTGTGGGGGCTGCACTTCTGTCCCTTTGAAGATGTGCTCGGGGTCGGGCATGGAGACGGCTTTACCAGCATGCTTGTACCAGGTCTGACTTGACTGATATTCACAATAGATTAAAAGACAAGGAGGCATAAAGTAGGCTCAGGTTCACAGTTGGTAATTTAATACCTTCACACGTTAACTCTTTTTGTGCGTCTCTGGTTACATTCACAGGTGCGGGCGAGCCAAACTTTGACGGCCTGGATGCAAATCCATACCGAAGTGCAAAACAGAGGCAGGAGTGGGAGGTTAAAGCCCTGCTGGACAAGATCCAGCCGGAACTTATCAGCCTGGACCCCAGTGAACTGGGAAGGGTTGACAACACCACCTTCCAGCGAAGGCATGAAGCAAGGGTCGAAGCACTGGTCAGTTTGCGGAAGCATCTTATTACAGGAATCAAGATTTCTTTCAAGATATGTACATTGTTAAATACTAAAGCTTGCCCAGCCTTCTAAAAGTTTTTTTTTCTCCTCAGGGCTATGACCCAATTGCCAAAGAAAGATTTGTCCCCAAATACAAGAAAAAGGGGCGTAGTTCTGCTGGCGGTATCGAAAGACGCAAGAAGCAAGTGGCTCATGTGGACCAGCGGGTATGTGACCGAGAATATAACCAATATGATCACATGGATGTCTTTCTACTAGATCTTTTGTGGCTCATCTTAATCATCTTATTGTTTACACCCTCCCCAGGATGAAATAGTTCAATCTGTGGAGGACAAAATGAAGATTCAAAAAGAAAGAAATGAGAGGGAAAAGAAGAAGGCAGCATTGGCAAGCCGGAAATCGGCTCTGGACAGATTCATGAAATAGAAGCAGATGACTTGAACGGCTGCCAGATCTCAGTGACATTCTGCGGGAAGAACCTTTGAACTTCACATAAAGCATGCATTGCTCCCTGTGCAAACAAAACAATGCTGCAGACCCTCCGGATGCATTCAGCCAACTTGATGGGTGACATTCATCTGGGATCAATGTTGAGTGCAGTGGTCGAGCAAAACAATTTAATGCCTGAGGCACATTTTGTTCACATGAGCAGTTCCAGTAATCTGCGTCACCCAGAATTCCTGTCGTATTTTGATCTTTCAACTAACATGATTTATGTCGGATCAAACGTGGTGCTTTTCGGGGCTTAACTGATGGACATTTTGTCAAATGATGTATAGAAATATGTTCTTAAAATAAAAAACTAATTCCAAACATCTTAATTGTAAGGCTCCAACATTATGAGTTTGAATGTGAGACGTGAGCTTTGACTCAACTCAGGCTATAATTTAAAAGCCACACCCTCATTACTTTATCTTCAAGAACAAGTTTTCAACCTGCTGTCACACTGTTGGGAACAATTATTACCCTGTGGTTAAACATTACCCAGAAACAGTGCGATACCAGTAACGCCCAACCTGAAAGAAACAAGGAAGACAGGTGCATTCCCTTTAGAAAAAGACATCAGGGAAAACACTTTGACAGACTGGTTTATTGGTGACGGTTTACAATATGTACATCTTTTTCCTGAGTGTAAGCACGTATCTGCTGTGGGTGTCGAAAGAATGCTGGGGCTCAACGTCTATCTGTTCCTCAAGCTTGGCCTCGCAGAGACCAAATCCAGTCGGATCACATCAGCTCAAAGCGCCTCGTTTAGTGTCTGCCTGTTGTTACATACATGTTATAAATACATCTTTCAGGGGGAACATCACTTTCATGGTTACACACAAACTTCCTCTGCTGTGCATCGACAGTACCGGCTGAATCCATCTCATGTCACGTCTTTCCACTTAATGTCAAACTTAATCCCGTCTTACATCCCGTAATGAGTGATTAATCTCCATATTTATTCTTACTTACTTTCTACTGGATAAATGATGCCTGTGGGTTTTAATATATTATTGCTTGTTTTGGAGACATCATGCATTTAAGTTTGGCTAAAATCTACGATTGAAGTAGTTAAATACAGCAGCTGACAGATGACAAACTTCTACGAGTACTTGTTCCGATGTGCATTCATCACATAAGCAGCTGTGATTTCTTAGTATATACAATCAGTGTGCCAGTATCGTGTCAGTGTTATAGCGAAGGGTGCTGAGACACTCTTGGGGTGAAGACTACTGTGATGCCTTTCCATGCTGATTTCAGTTGATCATCTCTTTTATGCAAAAAACAGCCTGTTAAACACATCAGTGTTTAAAAAAATACATCTTATAAAAATAAAGTGACATTTTCTTCACAGCCTGAAAAGCACTTGTGCTGTTCACATTACTGAAGTGAGGCACAGCCCCAAACAATCCCTCTTACTTACACTCACAACCCCTCCTCCAGCCCGAGGGCCGACCCCAGCATTGCCCTGACTTTGCACACCCCCAGGGAAGCACGCAGGCTCACCCAGGAGCAAGGGGAGGACAAATGGACGTTAGCCCAGTAGTGGAGCATCTCCCTGGGTGGGATGTGGTGGATCGACACCATGGCCTGATAGCAGCAGCGTCCATATGGCACGCCCGGGCCACCGGAGAAGAGGGGGCAATGCGAGGGTAGTACCCCAGCTGCCCGGGCACACAGACCCACAAACACATCCTCAGGGGGCAGAGGTGTAGATAAAGGTGATGCAGTGGCTGCCAGGGAAATTTTGAGCAGTGCAGAGCGGGACAGAACATAAGCTGTACCACTGCAATAGTCTGGAAAGACAGAGGGAGGGTAGGCCCCTGCAGGGAGGTAGTGCTTGCTCTCTGGGTCACGGTCCGGAGCCACACGGAGATGCACCCTGCCAAGGTACAAGTCTACTTGTTCGTAGGGGTTGCGGCTTTTGTTGAGGAAGTGCAGGAGGGCGCTGGGATTAAACAGGACATCATCATCCACTTTGGCCATGAAGTGAGCCTGAGGGCAGAAGCGGCGGGCCCAGCCCAGCATGGATAATGTCTTCAGGGTGAGGTTGGAGTAGGTGTCCAGAAAACGGCCCTGAATCAGGTCTCCTCGCTCTCTGGCCTCCTCCACCAGCAGCTTGGCAAGTCCAGGGTCAGAAGCCACACCCACCATGAAGAGGGTCATGACCCTAAGACCCCTCAACTCCACCTCGCCACCCCATGTGTCTCTGATGGCTTGGCGGGCCCTCTGATTGCCAGGAGCTGAGATAACCATGGTGATAAGGTAAGGCTTTGCACGCTGGCACACCAGCGGGCTGGGCATGAGCAGGAACTCCTCGGGTCTGGTCGGAGGGACACTCTGCATGGGGATGATGCCAGTGTGCGGCTGCACCACCTTGTTCATGCTCATGGAGGTGACCCATGACTCGATGCAGTCCACGAAGAGCAAAGCCAACAGAGCTGCGCTCGCTGCCACCGCGCACAGAAATGGCCAAAAACCAATCCTGCTTCCTCGTTTTCCATAACGGGGCATACATGCCCACAGTCCCCGTAGGACCATGACCAACCTCCAACTCTACTGCAAAGCTCTGCAGACCGTTGTAGCCTTTCTCTCCAGTCCAGCTCCCCGTGTCTCCACGTCTAGAGGCAACCGTCTTTCATTTCGTCCTCTCTCGATATTCGGTGCTCAGGCAGCTCAACGACAGAAAGAGACCCCCTGTGTCGCTGCGGATGAGGTCCGGTATTGCTGCTGCTGCTGCAGCCAGTCAGATGCACTGAAGTGGGATGTGCAGCTGCGCAAATGAAACGGTCGATTCGGCCGCAGCCCGCGGTTGTTTTCCCTGACTCGGCTGTAGCGGAGGTCGATTGCGACAAAAAAAAAAGAAAGAAAAAAAAGTGCCACAGTACTTACTCCACCCTGAATGCCCTCTGATGTTCTAATAACTGTCGCTTCATGCCGTATAGGCAAATGTTGTCTGGGTGCGTGTTACATCAGATCCGACCAGATGATACAAAAATCAGATTCTACTATTTCACTGTGGATATAACTGGCTCAGTGAAATATCGATTCAGAAGATGGCGGAGATGGAAATGTAAAATGAATGATAGAGGCCTACTGTTGACAGCCGGAGTCTATTCACGATGTTTGAGCAGTCGAGACGCGAGTAAATATCCTGCCGATTGTTCTTCATTAGGACATGTTGATATTTGAGAGGGAGGGAAGCGTCACCGTTCGTTTTTTATTCTGTCTCCCATCCACTCCTTTACCCAGTAATGCAGGGCACCACCTAGTGGTCACTCACTGATACTTCCCCGCGCAGGTTGCACCATATGAAATCTGATTTCCTTAACATAAGAGAGGTCATGTAAATGCAGGCAAATGGAAAGTGCAAATTTTGAGTGTCTCCAGTGGAATAAAGAAAGCAAGAAAAAAGGGCAGATGTCTATTTAATGGGGAAGTGAAGTTACACAACTACATTACCTCCTTTTGTTATAATACATCATTTGCATACATTTCCAAATCTTCAGACAAGTAGGTCGTTCACCTATAATTTTGACCGATAGGTTTGAGTTTATTGCTTATGTCTATTGGTCTTACTGAATCTTTTTTTATCTGTTTTCTGATCCTTCATTATTTCCTCTTATTATTTATAGGTCTGCTATATCTATGCTTTGTCCTCCGTGTGTTTTATGTCATATGTGGTGCTGACATCTTAGCCAGGAAAAGCCTGTAAGAGCAATTTCTGATTGAACCTTTCTTGTTTAAATTAAGTTATACGTATGTATTTTATTTATTGCCAACATTATGCTGTAATTCACTGAAGAGAGCAGAAATGCCAAATACTTAATGTATTGAGAAAAGCTGTAAAAGAGCGAGTTCCTTTGTCTTTCTTTACACGTTAAAATGTAGATGTCAGACAACGTAAATAACCTGACAACAAGGTGCCTCGACATTGAGACAGCATGACGTCACCCTGTCTGGCTCGCGCGTTGGGTTGGGGTGTTAGAGGCGCGCGAGGACGCAAGCGAGAGGAAGGAGAAAAAAAAAAACAACCATCAACGCGCTGGCGGAGCGGGGTCACGAACTATGACCTTTAACAGAAGAAAAACAAAACAAATGTTTTATAAAATAGCAGAGAGACGGAAATTTCACACCGCGCTTCCTCTGAGGTGAGTCTCGGTTCCAGACTGAAAACCATAGAAAGCGCCAGGAGATACTGGATGATAAAAGAGCGCGGCTAATCTCCCGGCTACGTAGCTGCCTTTAGCTAGCCGATGCGGAGAGCCCTTCCTCCCCGACTCCGGCAGCTCGGAATCTGGGCAGTGACCGCAAAGCGCTTTTTGGCTTCCCTGATATGTCATACAGTTATGTGACTCTAGTGTCGACTATCTGAGCCGACACTGAATGCTAGAATGACAAATCCAAGGGGAGATTGGTACATTTGGCGTTTGCTGCAGCTCTTTGCTGCTTGTATAAAGCTAGCTTCAACTGCTAATAGTAGGAAGCTGGTGCAGATGAACTCGACCCTTTTACCTTTGCCATCCAGTGACACGAGTGGGTGGAATTGACGGTCTTATTCAGCTAAAATTGCATTTCACATTGCCTACCAGCACGTCGTCAGTAATCTGCCGTGCTGTCTGAAAAATAAACACGTTAACATATATTTGTCATAAAGATTCGCCCCCCTTTTTATTGGCTGATTGCCAAAATCTCCATTTTGTTCAGTTGTGACCATTAATGTGTTTGGGGACAGAAGTATTGATGGGCAAGCCGTTAGACCAATCACTAAGCAATATGAAGCTCAATGCCCCGCCCTTTTGTTGAGGCTGTCCGGTGGGCTGCTGCAGGCATCGATCAGTTCTCTAATCATTGGAATTAATGATCGAACGAAAACGATTAACCGGGTCAATTATTTACCTTTTTGGATAACGTCTTAATCTGTGCTTAATAAGGCAAATAAGAAAATGTTTGCAGTGCGCACTGATATTGCATTATTAGTTTTATTAATGCAAGTTTGGGAATTTTCGTTCTCTATTAGAAACAATGACATGCTGCAGAAAAAAATCTCTTATGTGCACTAAACTTACTTTTTCACTCATGTTTGTTCTTTTGGCATTGACATTAGTGCAGCTTAAAAATGTCCTTTATTTAAGACACATTCACAGCAGACAATAACATCAGTGTCAAATACATGTTAATTTAACAGGTTTGTGTCTTTTATTAAATTGTTATATTTTATTAGATACAAACATTACAGGATACATTGAATTAAAGAAACAGCCAAAAATAGTTAGTTTTCTTTGTTTGTTTTTTACTACCACTAAATTATTGTATGCAGTTTTTCTTGTAGACACCAGTAGGTGATTTGAATGGTTTACAGTTGGAAATTGACTTATGTTATCTTCTCTCTTGGTTGAGTGATAATGTCTGTTGCATTCTCTCAAACAGACCTCACTAATGACCTTATATCATCATGACAGCCAACCTGAAACTGCTCTCTCAGCACAAATTGGACTTTGAGCATGAGGCAGAGGTGAGTGTGCATGACGTGTAATTGGCTGGCTTGTTTGTTCCATGTAGTTGTATTACATGATGATGTTCTAACTTTAGTACTAATCTATTTGGCTGTGTCATTTGGAGATCCTGGAGACTCCTGTTATAAGTTGCCATTATGTCGTACTGTACATAGACATTCTTTACAGCACCCTCTGTATGTGAATGTGTTTAAAAGCATTTCTATGGCTCGCATGTTGACTCAATTAAAATATATTTGCGTTTTGGACTTAATACTCAATATGCATGTGTTAAAGTGTGTTGAAATGTGTTCCAAATTGTAGGTTTCGTCCTCTCCATCTGACTCAGTGATGAGTGAGTCACCACAGCGCTTTCAGGTGATTTCCACTGAGCCTGCCTCAACGCCACAGCGGATACAGGTACAAGAACTTTACTAGTACTCTTAATCTGGTTGACAGTGCTGCTACTTGTTGATTTTCTTTGTGCACACAAGCAGCAGCAATGAACAGGCAGAGTTGGGTGTCCCACCTTCAGTTGCAATTTGTGTCCGTGCAGTTCTGCCACTCTATCTGTCCCTTCCATCTCTCACATCCTCAGATTGTAACTGACCAGCAAACGGGTCAGAAGATTCAGATTGTGACAGCGATGAACCCGTCCAGTGTTCCCAAACAGCAGTTCATTCTGGCCACAGCTGACAGCTCAGGGACAAGCAAGGTTATTCTGACCTCGCCAGACAGCCACAACACTAAGCGGCTCATCTTCACATCTGCAGACAGCCTGATGCCAGGAAGGATACAGGTCAGGTTCTCCTCCTGATATCCTCCTGGTATATGATGATGTAATGATACATCACCTACGATGACATTGGCAAAACCTTGATCTTGATTTGTTTTATCTTAGACCCATGTTTCCATATATGTTTCTTACTCAAGGACTATCTAAATGAAACACTTTTATGTACCTCAGTCTTTTCTTTGAGCAGTTTTTAGTCTCACATTCAAATACTAAACAGTGTCAACTCACCCTAACCTCAGAATATAATATCTGCATGTCATTATGCGAGTGGAAATTTTTTTCTACCGACATTAAATGTTCCCTGCATCCAAACTCCCAAAGGAAAGATGTTTCCACATCTCTTTAAGCACATGAGCTCCTCCTCCAAAAAGGCTTGTGTTTACACTGTGATATTGACGTGCTGTATAAAGGTGAAACACAATATTAATGCCCCCTGTTTCACTTTGATTCTCAGATCGTCACAGATCCAGTTTCAATGGAACGGTTGCTCGGGCAATCAGGGGATTTGAGCCGACCACAGCCAGTGGAGTACTGTGTGGTGTGCGGAGACAAGGCTTCAGGTACTTGACTGTACAGTTGCATTAACTGTAGATGGGATACTTTGTATTTTAACAGCCGCATACTGCTGTGTAATGTCTGCAATCTCGGGTACACTCACACACAGTGACTGACACACTCATTTTCTCTGTGTTCAGGGCGTCATTATGGAGCGGTCAGTTGTGAGGGATGTAAAGGTTTCTTCAAGCGCAGTGTGAGGAAGAACCTGACCTATAGCTGCCGCAGCAGCCAGGACTGCGTCATCAACAAACACCACCGCAATCGCTGCCAGTTCTGTCGGTTGATGAAATGCCTTAAGATGGGGATGAAGACCGAGTGTGAGTTTGCATTCCTCCTCCAGAACACCATTCAGATGCATGTAGACATAAAAACACAGTTACACTCAAATACATGTTGTTGACCAAAAGGATTTGTGTCTGCAGCATCCTTGAAAGGTCTGTTCGTAAGACACTGGAAGCAGAAAATAAGATTAGTCTGTAATCACTCTTATTATTGCAGTAATTAATGTATAAAAAGTAGCAAATAGTAAATAAATCTGATCCGCTGTTTGTCCTCAGCTGTACAGAGTGAAAGAAAACCCATCGATACAGTGCCCAGAGAGAAGCATGCCAACTGTGCTGCCTCCACGCAAAAGATCTACATTCGCAAGGACCTTAACAGTCCGCTCATCGCCACGCCAACCTTCATCTCTGACCCGGACACAGATGGCTCCAGGTTAGTGGAAATCAGACCAACTGGCAAACCTCAGGGCCGGGCTCTCTCTATTGATCCATCTCTGTGGATTTTGTGTGAACCAGTGTTTAATGATGCACTGTTTCATGTTCAGATCCAGCCTGCTCGACCAGGGGATGCTGGTGGACATCCAGCAGCCTGTCATGCAGAGTGGTTCAACGTTGCTGCTGGCCTCCGACTCAAAGGTACAGCTGCTGCTTCTGCAGTTACAGATAACATCACTTCTGCCTCCATCTGTTACTTGTGATAGAAGACAGATCTTATGTTGCATGGTCTCTTTCCTTGTAAGGCTGTCACTTCCCTTTTATGAGGCAAGGCAGATTTGTTTGTCAAGTCCGACTTTGATGCATTTCTTGTTCTATTCCAGCACAGACCACATTCATGTGTGTGTCTTGCTCCAGACCAATGCATCCCTATATGATAAAAAACATAAACCCTTCTTCTGTCATCAGATGGAGTCTGGGCAGGGAGACTTGGGGACGCTGGCCAATGTGGTGACATCACTAGCAAACCTGAGTGACTCATTAAAAGAGAATCTGAACAATGGTGATACCTCAGACAGCCGACATGAGGAGCAAAATGCCAGCGAGATAACACGGTCAGTCATTACTGCTTAGAGAAGAGGGGAGTTCCAGTATTCTTAACAGGCCTTTCAGGATTTCTCTTCCTTGCCTGGTCAGACAAAGGGGCGTTTGTATGCCTGAAAGTAACGTCAGCATCATACTGTGATTGATGGTGGGAAGAGACACCCATCAAGAGTTGAGCAATGTCACGAATATAGTAGCTTAGCTTGTAGAATCTAAAAGTAACTTCCTCATGTGTGATCATGGCTCAAGAGAAAGAATTTCAAGTGATGGCCAGATACAATTCAGCCCTTGTCTGCCCCCTAGTGGATATAATTTTAAATCCTGCAGCTATACACAAAGTATTCCAGAAAGTATTTGAGCATTGCTGCATGCATATGCAATGCAAATGCTTTTGTTTTTGATTGTATTATCTGCAAAAACGTGTTTTTTTTGCACACAGTGCCTTCGACACCCTGGCCAAAGTCCTCAATCCATCTGAAATGGGAGTCGGTCGGAGTGTGGCAGACAAGTCGCGGTGTGTCAGTGGAACAACCATTCACCTGATTGGTCGAGACCAGGAGACCCCGATCATCGAGGTGGAAGGACCTTTGCTCACAGACAGCCATGTCGGCTTTAAGGTGGGTGGAGTCGACACTATAAAACACTTATCTTTTGAAACATATTAACACTGCTTGAGTGGCTTGTTGTAATTCATTTCCTTATTTTGTACTCTGGCTTTTTGTTTTTCTCTCTCTGGCTCCCGTCCTCTAGTTGACCATGCCCAGCCCCATGCCCGAGTATCTGAATGTTCACTACATCTGCGAGTCTGCATCCAGACTCCTCTTCCTCTCCATGCACTGGGCACGCTCCATCCCAGCCTTCTCAGCTCTTGGGTGAGAACACCTGAATCACTCTTAGGGAATAACCTATCTACTTGTCGAATGACATTCATTTTATTCATCTTCAGGATATCGTCTCTCTTCTTTCCTTCTGTCTCTTTCAGTCAGGAGGCAAACACTAGCATGGTGCGAGCCTGCTGGAATGAGCTCTTCACTCTGGGTCTTGCTCAGTGTGCTCATGTGATGAACCTGTCGACCATCCTCACTGCCATCATCAACCACCTTCAGAGCAGCATCCAGGATGGTATGGACCACAGACCTCGTCACTTCACAGTAGGACACACAGACATAAAAGGAGTCCAAAATGTGATTTTCCGTTGCTGCATATCAAATTGCACACAAACTATAGATAATAACCTTGGAGAATGTTTTCTCTTGTTGCTTCTTCATTAAAACTAGATGGACATTCTGTAGCTCCTCTTCCAAGGCCAGTGTAACACAAATTTATTTAGAGGGTTCTTCCTTGGTCTGTGCTTCACCCCTTCATTAAATAACGCGAATTGACGGGTAGTTTTTGCAGAACGACAAATAAATAAAGCAACAAAAATGGTTGTAAACATTTCGTCCTTGGCGGAGATAAATCTGTATTTCACCACTTACGGGTTACATTTGTGGTTCTACATGATTGGTATATTTGTCTGTGTGTCTTACATGATGTCATATGTTCCACAAGTCTAATCGTGTTGTTAATTTTAATGTGTGATGCATCTCACCACCTGTTTCCTCAACAGAGACGTGGGTGATGTTGGTTGTCATTTCTATTTAACTTAAATTAATCTCTCCTCTATCTTTAGACAGGTTGTCAGGGGAGAGGGTGAAGCAGGTGATGGAGCATATCTGGAAGTTCCAGGAGTTCTGTAACAGCATGACGAGGCTGGAGACTGACAGCTACGAATACGCCTACCTGAAGGCAGTGGTGTTGTTCAGTCCTGGTGAGTTAATAGTGGAAAGTTCCTACCATCATCATCATCATTGTGGTCTTTAGGACAAAAGGTGTATTGGATCTTTATGGCTTCAGACTGAGGAAAGAGACAGGAAGACATATGAAAGTGATGATGTAAAAGACCTGTGTTTACAGTTTGTAACCTGACCTGTGGGTTCGACTCGACAGATCACCCAGGGGCCGACAGCAGCAGGCAGATTGAAAAGTTCCAGGAGAAAGCCTTGATGGAGCTGCAGGACTACGTACAGAAAACCTATCCAGATGACACTTATAGGTACAAACATCAGAACTAGAACTCACCCGAAATATTGTTCAGTCTTCACAATGAAATCTATAAGTGCAGGTTTTGTTAAATGAGAGCTTCCTAATATTCTTAATGGAAAAGAATCCTCTAATAAATTTAAACTAACACACACTATCAAGATATAAGTATAACTGTTGTTGCTGTGTGTGTGTGTGTGTGTTACTGGATGAAAACAATTCCAAAATGAAGATACATA
>CAAKHC010001491.1:18387-34861 GCA_901007825.1 Macroramphosus scolopax
AGGGTTTAAAACCCAAGGAAACTGTTTGTAGAGGCATCAGTGTGAAATGACCTTTGTACATGTAATTTCATTAAAATGGGTGCATGTTGTTTTTTAAGCAGTTTTATAACCTCGTCGCTGTCTGCCCTAATAAGGAGCATTGTTATCATTTTTTGTAGTGCATTGCAGTGCATGAAGAAGTTGCTTAAGTGCATTTTATTAAATGCTGTATGACAAATTGATTTAAATGTTGTGGCTTTAAGATATTTACCATTAACAGCTCCACATTAAAAGATATTAGATCTGGAAACATTTTCTTTCAGCTTTGTGGTTTGAATACCCTATGGTTAAAATTTGATACTATTTAAAAATGTTCTTTGATTTTTGCCCATGTACAATGTATTTCTTCAAACACTTGAGTTTGAGTAATTCAACGATTATATTTTCCCGGAGTTTGTTACAACCTTACATTTCTACCTCACACAAAGTTATAAAACAAATGTATTAACGACTGAGCTCCTGTATCAGCATTCCAGTGTCCGAGGCTGGCTTCTCTGAAGCCACACCTTATAACAGAAATAAACAGTTATCCATCACTATATCATGACTGAGTCTGAGTCTGTCACACCCACTTTTCTCCTCCCTTCACTAACAGGTTCTACTCATAATTGAATTGTCTCCAAATACTGCCCTGATATCTGAAAAGAATGTAGGAATATATGTGAAATATGTTGTCAGAGCTACTCAAGTTCAATATATTAACCTTATTCCAATGACCCCTGCCTAACTTCAATTAATTCAATAAAACAAAGTCTTCGATTAAAACTACAAGTAACTGGTCGCTCGGGTGAAAACCAGTAGACACTGACGTCATCTACCTGCGCCCATCGTGTGCTTCGCTTGTGTCCGTCTTGAGTCACAGACCAGTTTCAAATGGTATTTTGTTGATAATAAAGGACTTTAAAATGCCCATGAAAGGAAGGTTTCCGATAAGGAGGACACTGGAATACCTCCAGAAGGGCGACATCATCTTTAAAAACAGAGTGAAGATCATGACGGTGAATTACAACACGCACGGAGAGCTGAGCGAGGGAGCAAGGTCAGAGCTAACAGAAGCTAGCGGAATAGCTCAGAATGAAGTAGCGACATTCACTTGTTTGTTCTCCTCGAAACAGAACGTCCAGCTCATTTTAAATAACGTTACCAGTTCAGTTGACGAGACGCAACGGTAACTTGCAAGGAAAATGCCTCGAGCTTAAATGACACATGATTATAGGACTGCAATTTGTGACTATTGCAATTTTACATCCATCAACTGATTCATGATTACTTCTTTAACTTTACAACGTGTCGTCAGGTAATTGTGAAGAATTGTGACATTTTCCTAAATTGAAGACGAATAAAACGCCAAATATTGAAAGTTAGGGTGTTTTAGTTTCAATTTACCTCCAGAGTAATCCATTAATCTAGCTAGCTACCACAGCTAACCTCCTGCCGTAAAGTAAACATAGACATCCACAACACTTTGAATGTCTTATTTTACATGTTAATAAACCTCAATTAAACTTCAAGCTTCAAACAAATTTATCTAATAACATTCAATACACGTAATACTAAAACCTTTTTTTCTCACAAGCTGTTAAGTAATAGACAAATCAAATTCAAAGAATCACAAATATGGATGAATATTTCAGTTTCTTCTTCTCAATTAAAATTCAGTAAATTGTATCCAAGTTTAATTCTGCATTTACAGAATGACAGTCACAGCTAGCACATCCAACAGCTATTTATTATACGGTAGTATACATTCTGTAGGGACGGTTACGGTATTTAAACACTCAGGATCAAGATAAATCTTGAAAATGTAAACTTGAATTAAACTGTGTTCTGTTAAAATGTGCTTTGCTAAGAAATCAGGAATACCTGTCATGTGACTTCCCTAATTTTCCTCATGTTTTGCAGGAAGTTTGTGTTCTTCAATATTCCCCAGATCCAGTACAAAAACTCATGGGTCCAAATAATGATGTTCAAAAATATGACACCATCGCCGTTCTTGAAGTTCTACCTGGGTTCGTAACCTCGCCTTGTTATCTAACATGGAGGCTAATAATTGAACTATTGTGGCAAAGCTGAGCTGATCTCATCCGTCTCTCCTGCAGATGATGGGGAGCAAGTACTGGTGGATGTGGAGGGGAAGGACCACAAACAGATTTCACAACATGTGAAAAAGATTTTGGGCAAATCAGAGTAAGCTACTTCCGCGCTTCGTCACTGACTAAGGCTTGTTGATTTCAACAGAATCAGATCAAAATGTTGATTATACATGTTGATATTGATAATGTGACGATGTGTTTAAATATCATGGGAAATATTTGTATCATTTTTCATTTCACTTAGCAGGGTCACATAACTTTAGAAAGATTTATCAAATTCGTCCTTAAAGATGAGGGAGAGTTTATGTGTATCACAATACCTTTTTATTAACACACATTGCAAGAGCAGTGAAATTCTTTAAGCATCCAGTGCACTTTCTGCACAGTGACCTCACAATGTATTCATGTCTGCTTTCCTTCTTCTTACCCAGAACGGTGTTACAGGCAGAAGCACAAGCCAAGATGCAGGCCTCCAACCCTGCAAACTTTGGGCCAAAGAAGTACTGTCTGAGGGAGTGTATCTGCGAGGTGGATGGCCAGGTTCCCTGTCCTGGCACCACACCGCTGCCCAAAGAGATGACGGGGAAATATCGTGCGCAAATGAAAGCATCGCAGGAGTGAGAGTCTGTGAAGGAAAAAAAAAAAGACTATTCTACATAAACTGGACGATATTATCGTACTGTGACATCATGCTTTTTATCTTGTACGATTACATAAAAGGACCGTCACTCTGCTCCACCTTAAAGCAACAGCAGCCTACCAACACATGATGTTGATGTTTGGACAGTCACTATAATGGCTTCAGTTTGGAGAACTTTACATCACCTTTCATGTTTATATATGATGCGACCTGGGGCCCGTAACACGAAGCACCAACATATTCACCATATCTTAAAGTGAGCTGGTTTAGACTATAGATAACTTGTTCATTGAACCAGGTTTTTTCAGTCTACTTATGAGGGGAATCCAAAACATGGAGCGGTCTAGAGCCGCATACTTCGCTGAAGAAGAACAAACCATAATCCTGTCGCTGGCTCACGTTAGGGCTGCAGCATAAGTTGCCATGGTGATAGATCCTGCTGAAAGCGAAGGACCTTTTGTGAGGCTCAAAATCCCAAGTTGAACCTGAAGTCACATTGCTAACCAACAAATCCTGACACAGATCCAGAAATCCAGATGTGATCTACATCTGACGGTGTTTAATCTGGCTCTAATACTGCAATGTAGATATTTGAATAAAATAATTTGCTGTGTTGAAACTTGCCTACTTTTTTCACAAAGTAAAATAATATTGGCAATAACCAACCATATTTTCATGGGACGTCCACAATTGAAATGTATTAAAGACACGAGGTCAGAACATTAATGAAAAGAACGATAAACACAAAAACATTAACAGTCAACTTTTTTTTTTTATTGGTGCTCAGATGGAATTTTTGTTAGAGTTAATAAACTGCTGCGTGTGTGTGTGTGTGTGTACAAACATGGCTTTGCAATTTTAAATGCAGATGTGATCCTACTCACCAAAGTTAAAATCAAGTGCAAACACATAAGAAGTTCCGCTCGATATTGACAGAAGATATTTAGTGTCACGTTTTGCTTTTTTTACAATCGTATGTGAACACCACAGATGAGCAGTATGATGGACAACACAAAACATTCTGTTCATGAAGAGAAATATTGACTTTATGACCGACTGCAAGCACAATGACTATTAATGTTAGCAGCACAATTAGAGATAATACTTGCTGGCATCCAGTTAGTGTTCATATAACGGACAAGTTTTTTTCTAACATGTTGCTTTGACCTCAGAATGTAGTTGATCTTAACCAATATGGACCACTTCTATATGGTATATTTGTTCACGTAAAGTTAACTACAAAGTGCCAAGGAAACTGGTATGTAGAAGGTGCAGAGAGGGTGAGCTGGTCCAGTGGTCGTCTCAGATGAAGCTAGATAACATGCTTCACATGCAGATCTTGGCTCGCAGCGCGGAACAAAAGCAATGTGTCGAGATGTGTTGTCAGTTTGTCCGAATATAGAAAAGCAGGAAGACGTACTTGGTCACCTGCCCGATACACAGAGTGCTCAGATGCATCAGTAGTGCCACTGTAAACAATGAGATCACAACTTGTGGGGGCGGACATTTGTGTTCACTTGGTGCATTTCAGATGCAGTTTAAAAAAATACATAATAAAGATCAAACATGCCAACAGTGACATGATGCACGAGAAGGAGGATTCTAAACAACGCAGACGGATAAGAGGTTAACGTTTGAAATGTTTGCACAGACACGGAAATGTTCAGTACAACAAAAATCAACCAAACCACCAACACAGACTCAGTTTCTGTCATATTACAAATGTGCCCGCGGTCATTAACTGTTTAATAAAAGCCATCATAAAGAAACACTATGAGGGACAGTCGCATGACCAGAGGCAATGGCCTTCTTCTTTGTAATGTTCCTTTAATTCCTTTTACAAATCAGTGGGGAAAAAGAATCTTCAGCTCTGCGATGAACAGAAGTGCAAGTCATTGGGACGTCGGGCCGGTGATTAAATATTAATATTATATGAACATTTTATCATCTCTTCAAATTGTGCATGGTTTGGTTCTTTGGTGAGACGTTTTTTTGTCAGTGAAATTAACTGAATTTGGGGAAAAGGAAGTCCTAGAAATGAATTCAACTGTTGATTTTGAAACATGCATCAGTTGCTCCATTGATTCCATTGATGCCAACTCAAATCTGACTTCCACCAACCCATCTGACTGTCCCGTTAAAAATCTTTTAAGTGGCGTTGTTCCATCATTCAATGTTCGGCAGGGACAATCTCTTTTACTGGCTGCCCTTCATCCTTTGTGCACTGGACAGTTTGCAGAACCTTGCACCTCTGAACAAGATCAAGGGTTTGCAAAGCGGCGAGGACATTAACAGAGTTACTGCAGACTACCCCTTCTATGTATAACGCATTGGACGAATCTCATCTTTCTGTGGTTCTGTAGACCTCACCCAAACCAAAACCACGATTCAGTGTTCCAGGACGCTTTAAGTAGCAGGTGATGAGAGGGATTTCAAGGGAAAGGTGTCAGTGTTTCTTTTGCTTCTGTTCCTGTAGGGTGCGCTGCAGCTCTCTCAGGTTCTCTGACAGGAGCTCCATTTCATCCAGCCGCCCGCTGAGCTTGGCGTCAAAGATGTAGGCCCTAATGTTGTCAATCTGTTGCAGCAACAGTTCTTCCTCTATCATCTCCACATCTGGCAAAACCTCATCATCATCCTCCCCGTCAAAGGGGTTGGTCGAGACGCCGGGAGAATTCCCAGAGGCCTCCATGAAAGGGTTCCCTGCGTCAGCATCATCGTCCTCCTCAAACGGGTTGCCAGGCACCGTCTCGGCCTGCTTGTTCTCCTGTCCTGCTTCCTCCTCATTGAAAGGGTTGTATTCTTTCTTACCATTGGTAACTTCTTTGTGTTCCCTCTTTATGTCCTCAAAGAAGGGGTTGGATTGATCGTCCTCAGTGGGAGTAGAGTCCTCGTCGTCGAAAGGGTTAAGAGAGGTGCTGTTCTGTCCTTCTCCACCAGGTGGGGTTACATGCCCCCCTAAGCTCCTCAGCCTAGGGGGCGACTCATCCTGGCTTGTGAGAGCAGGAAAGGCTCGAAGAGATGACGGGCTCTTCTCAGCTATCGGTGTCAAATCCTCTTCTGTGTCTTCCGCTGCCTGAAAGCCACCTGCTGGACTGATATCCAGAGTTCTCTCCCAGGTGAAGGAAGACTGAGGGACGCCCGTAGTGGGGCCCTTGTGCCCCCTCTCCTCCCTTTCCCGGGCTTCCAAGCGATCTAGCTCCCCTTGCTGTAGGGTCTCCTCCTCAGCCAGCTTCTCAGAGAGCGCGATGGCCAAGCTGGTCTGCTGCTGGTCGTACTCATCCTGCAGCTGACGCAAGTTCTCCTCCAGCATCGCCACCTCATCTGCCCTCTTGGCTTCCCGCGCCTGACGAAGGAACGACTGAATGTTCTCAATCTGCTGCAGCAGAGGGTCTTCCAGCTCACAACGGGCATGGGCAAAGTCCGAGGAGGGCAACCAACTTCCAGCTTTGGTCATGCGTGGCACTCTGGGGACCTGTGGCAGCTCGCCGTTGGTAGTGGCAGGCTTCCTCTCAGTGTCCTGCCTCTTCTTCAGGGACTCCTGAGCTGCCTGTTAAGCAGGAAAAATATACACTAAAGTTTAGAAACTTGGTCTACCAACGAAAATCAACAAAGAAGTACCTGTAAGCCGTCTCACCTGTCTCTCTTGTTGGAGTCTTTTCTCTTGTTCCTGTTTTCTGTTTTCTTTTAGCTCTTCATATTTGTCCCTCGTTGGTAAAGACATCAGACCTAACAGCTTCTCCTACGACGGCGACAAGAAGAGAAGGTGAATTCAGGGAGAGGAAGGAAACAATATGTCCGATACAAATAGAAAAATCACAGTGATGGAACGACGTCTTGCGAGTTGTCTGAACTTGGTTTCACCTGGACAAATAGTGTGGCTGTATAACGGATCATCTTCTGCAGCTGGAGCGTCTTCTGACGCGGTGGTGGATCATCTTTCATCCCCAGTGTCAAAATCTTCTTACTGAGAAAAAAAACACAGAACTCAGTTTCATATTTAAAAACTCCATATTTAGAAAAAAAAAGAAAAAAAAAAAAAAAAGAAGTAAGTGACATCCACCTGAGGGCATCGATTAGTTCGTAGTATTTCTGCACCTCCAGTCTCAGGCCGCCTGCTGTGTCCAGATTGTATGTAGTTTCTCCGGCACTATGAAGACATACAACCACGACAGTGGGAACTAAACAGCCTATAAAATGAAGATCTTACGCAGAGCTCTAACGATCAATTTGTAATTTGCTATACTGATATCCAGCAGGGGTCTGAGCTACAAGTTGTAGAATTGTTTAAAAATTCAAATCTAGGTCCTACATGAGACAATAGGCTGAAATCTAAAAACGGTGTATTTTAATTAACAGTAATGCTTAAATTAAACAATGACACTTGGAGCTGACAAATTTATCTTACTTGAGTGACTCAGCAATTCTGATGTATTCTGGTGCCTTTTCATCCACCTTCTCCATGCACATCCTCAGCCTCTGACAGGAAGACAAGTTATCAGCAAGTGAACAACAGGAACCCGGAAAAAACAACATGCAGAGAAAAGAAGGACACAACAGGGTGTTTCAGGACCAACCTCGTAAAGTTTCACTATATCAGGCACGTAGTCTTTCTCTTCCAACTTCTGCTGTCTCTTCAGCAGCGTGTCCATACAGTGGTGACAGCAGCGAATCTTCTCGTCGTCCTTCTCCTCCAGCATGGAGGTGACACTGCTCAGGCTGCTGATGCTGCCTCTCCTGGAGCCCATGCTGCTGCCGCCACCTGCTTGGGGAGACTGCAGCTGACCGGGGCTTCCAGGGACACACAGGGCCTCCCGTGTCCCACTAATGAGCTTTTCTGTGAACAAATAATAGCAAAAACGAAAGAAATCACAACATTGGACAAAGAAGTAAAAACCTTGTAGTTTGTGGCAGTTTGCAGGGATGTTCATACATACGGGCCAGAGGTAAGGGAACAAATTCCATGCACTTCCTACACATGATGGAGCCACAGAGGCGACAGTGGTGGCGCCGGTTCCGGATGTTGAACTTGTTTCCACAGTCAGGACAGAACGGGACATCTGAGTCGCTCACCCATGACACTACTGACTTCTCGATCGCTGTAAAGGAGGACACATTAACTCGTAATATTATATATTATTAAGTTGCATTGAGGAGGAGTCTGATTATATATGAAAACATATGAACAAACCTCGGATTTTGGCTGCGTCTGAGTTCACCCTGTCAAAGGACGTCAGCTGAAAGGACAGTTTTCATTGTAAATTGGTTTTGCATCTCAGATTATCTTGAGGCTCATTCCAACAAGAGCTGGAAGACAATGATGAGTCATGATATGTTAGTGTGACTGCACCTTTTCCAGTCTGATGATGAGCTTGTTGACCTCAATGACATAGTGATCTATCCTGGCTGCCCGGTGTTTTTTAAACAAGTCCAGGTGACTTCTAGTCGCTCCTAAAGAAGAAGAAAAAGGAAAAACATTAATGAGAGTCCTGAAGTTGCTACATAAAACCCTCAATGAAAATTCTTAATAATAAATTCACCCAAATAGTGGAAGTGAATATGTTTAAAAGCTTATAATTATCATGCAATTCATATGTTCATCTTCTAATCATACATACAGCCTGATCGTATATCTCTTATGTTATAAGGTATGTAATGACATTTGGACTTTGACCAGGATCTCAGCTGAACACGAGGAAAGGATTTATATGTAGGATGTATATGTAAGACGTTTATGACGGGTCCTGGCTGGTGTGAAGAACCAGTGTTCAAATAGAAGGGGATCAAGAAGCTTCTATTATCTGTAGTAGTATCAATTTTCAGTTCAGTTTTCCAGTCTCACCCAGTTCCTGAGGCTCCCACATGTATGGGTCCACTCCTCCATAGTAGAATGACTCATAACTGCCCGTATCTGGTCTGTCGTCTCCATCCCTCTTCAGCAACTTGTCCTTGGCTTTCTTTGCCTTTTGGAACAAATCTTTGCAAAAGACATTTGGACACAAATCATTCAATGTCTAAACAATGCAGAAGATTCTTCACAGTACCCTTCACACTCAGAGTCATACAAATGAAGCAAGGTGGCAGCCAGTCAAGGTACGGTTCAGCGTTTTACTCAAGGACATTTCCACACCTCCAAGGAGGAGCCAGGGATCAAATCAGTTACCTTCTGATTGCTAGACGGACACTCTACTTCCTGAACCATGCCATCTGATCTAATCCAAATGATAATCCACTCGTCTGCAATAAAATTATCATTCTGAAAGACTTCAAATGAAACAGAGACCTAACACAGTTGTGTATTTTCATAGTCAAAAACATTTGACCACCAAGATTCTACCACTCCACCTCTCATCGTTTTCTTATTTTATCTAACTTCCCTTCCTGAGCAGCTGCACCAGCGTGTGCTGCCAATTCATCCAGGCAACAATTACCCTGATCCGCGACTGCAGTGTCCTTACACCTCAATTGATGTCGCTCTTGTCCAGAGCCAAATAAAACTAGAGATGTGAATGAAGTCTGCAAATTCAATTCGTGGGACTCACTTTTCAGCTGTCCTCTCACATGGCGGTCATCCCCAGAGTGCTCCTCTTCATAGTGATCTTGGAGTTGGTAGAATGACTGCAGGTCCTTCAGGCACAATGGGCAAAGAAATCCCTCTTTCGCTTCACCTGTGCCCTCAAAAGGGGACGGATAGCTAGAGGCCATGGCAGTCGTTGGCTGTGCTGTTCAGGACGAAAAGTGGCAGACTCCTGTTCCACTCTTCATGTCACGGGGAGGGCAAACCAATCCATATCAGCACCATCACACCAGAGAATATCCTGGGATACAGACATGCAGGGAAAGCTTTTTGAGGCTACATGTAATGTATTACAACTTTCCTAAAAGTCATGCACAAATTTTACGGTTACTAAACTCTTTCCTACATAGTGATCACTACTGTGTACAGCTATCTAAAAGCTGTTGTCTTGTATATGCATTTCTTGATGGTAGTTACACATCATCCACCACAGTGGACCCTGGTGCATCACCCCTATGCAGGAAAAGGTTAAGGATGTGTATGTCAACCCATTAATGTATTATTCACAGCAATCATGTTGTTACACCCAAATTATAAAAATATAATTCGTGATCTGGTAAAATGTCACTACTCCTGTAATAACAACGGTAAGAATGAGCGAAAGTCTGCACAGCATTCCTCTTATCAGGACAGTAACAAAGGTTCATTAGATCACTGACAGACACATGACACACCTTCTTGATCACATGCAAATTAACATACACTCAGATTTGTGTTTAAATTACGTATCTTATCAGCCAACATTTGCAAAGCGTTAACTATAATAAACCCTACTTAATTGTTAGCCACCCTCTCCGCGGAATAAATATCACACTAACGTCAAATATGTCTGGATCTGGCTGCAAGCAACGAGTTATTTACTTGGCGTATCTAATCTGCAAATTAAATATAGATGATTATTGTTATAATTATTATTCAATATTTGGTTAATATGACGGTAATGTTGGTCGCAGTTCTACTGAACCGAGGCTGCGTCGGTAGCTTGAGAATGCTAGCGGCGGCTCTAGCTTACTTTAGCTATCGTTTCTCCAGCCGTGTTGTTACAAAAACGGGGATAGGTAACGTCCAATGTGACAAAGAACAATAACTTGTGGACAAATTAACACAACGGGTGTTTTATACTTACAAATTAATCCACTAATAACTGTGTTGTTCAATGTTGGGTTTCTTTTTGACAGGTCGACAATACCAGCTGCAAAAAAACCCTGCCCGGTCATGTGACAAGCGTGCAGGGCTGTACGGCGAGAGAGGAGGGACAAACGGCACGAAACTCGCAGTCCGACGGAGAAGCGCCAAAACGTTCGTCCGTTCGTTCGTTGAGATGTTTCATGGAGGGTTTTTTTTTTCCGAAACAAGAGCAGTTTCAACTGCACATAAGTGTTCCATGACTGCAATGGAGTGTAATTGTACAGACTTTATTAGGAAATTGGACAAATGCCAACAGGTCACAAATCTTAATGGACCTGCTGACCTCAGGGTCACTGTATTAAATAGTGACAATGTAATTGTTCATGAATTTGTTTTTTGATTTGCACTGCAGTACCACCTGAAATAATAATGGCCTCGCAGTGGGTTCATCCTTACCTAATGTTAAGACCCAGGTCGAAATCCCCAGTTGTTATAAGCGTGCATTAATTCAGTTTCAGCTAAGATTAGATAGCTAAGCTTTCTGAAAAAAAATAAAAAAGGGCCAATTGGTGAACAAGGCAGTGGGTACTTTTACTATTCAGCACATGGAGATCTTTGTAAAACCTGTTCGAGGTGCTATGTGCAGAGTACCTTGCATTTTCATCTAAGGCAAAGGGGTAAAGAGAAAAAACATGGAGAACAGCAGTAATAGAGGGCTAATAGTATACGGTACGTTTCTTTCCAGTACAGAAATGAATGTGTAATATATATCTTCAGTTCAAGATGTAACAAAATGATTACGGGTAGAAGAGAAAAACATAATTTTGTCAAGTATTTTATCCTTTTTTTATCAATTGAATTGAGAATACATGATACTGATACCTTCTCAAGCGCCTGAAATTCACGTGAAACCATCTGAACAGGAAAAACAATCGTCATCACGTCCAGCAGATGAATGATATTTTTGATTTTTAGGGTCTTGTGTTTGTGTTTGATTGCATTTTGTTGGGCCTGAGTAATTTCCCTGATAGGCTTGTGAGAAGACACACAACCCCAAGACAGAGATCCACTGAGTCCTGTGTGTTGCAGCTGGAC
The DNA here is from genome assembly GCA_901007825.1 of Macroramphosus scolopax. NCBI lineage: Eukaryota > Metazoa > Chordata > Actinopteri > Syngnathiformes > Centriscidae > Macroramphosus > Macroramphosus scolopax. The sequence continues at coordinate 29,957 of CAAKHC010001491.1, forward strand.
ATGTGTGCGTGGGTGTGTGACGGTGTGTCGCAGCATCTCTACCATTAGGTCTCTCTATCTTTGAGCAAAGTGCTTGATGAGTAATTTGCATATTGATCCAGCCAGACGGCTGCTCCCAAGGCTTTGATGGAATGAGCCTAATTAAACAGAGAAAAGGATTCGCTGGCTGCCATTGAATGGCAGTAATGATCCTAGATGAAGGCTAAAGGCACAGGAAGTGGTTTGTTGGACTAGTTTACACACTAATTAGACCTTATTGTGTTGAATCAACAGTTTGTTGGACGTTTATTGTGTGCACTTACTGCAACTGATGCAAACCACACATTTGAACCAATGTGTTTTATGCTTAACGAGACGTCGTTGGTTGGTTTGATGGCAGCTTTTAGTTCATATCATTATAAACTTGAGCGCTGCAATTGAAATAAAATAAGCAATGACAAACTACATTTGCTCGGTATTTATTATATTGCACATAAGTAGAAAAGAATAAAACACAAATCATTCAATGAAGGGACTTCCTTTGTATAATATAGCCACTCTCATTTATATGTGCAATACTGACAAGTGTGTGCTGCCTCACAGAGGAAACATCGCTGACACCAGTGGGTTACTGCTTTCATCCTTGGTCTCCTTGTCAGCATACGTAGCCCACTTCACAAACTAAATGACTAAATAATGATTATTATAATAGCAATTCCTTAATGATAAATAATAATAATAGTTCAGCACAGGGCACTCAGTCTCATTGAAATCTTAATTACAGTCCAGTTTTGAAATTATGGCACAGTAACTGTCTGTCAAAGAAAACTGTGGCACAAATGATGGACATTAATTTTTCTTGTTTAATAATTCATTATGGTCACTTACACATTTATTAGTTGTCAATACAGCAGTAAACACACACACACCCGCACATGTTTATCCTACTCTCCTTCAGCTAAATCATCTTCGGGTGCAAACCTTTTACCCGGGTGTTGTCTCTTCTGCTCGGCATGACTTTTGTTAATGTCTAAAAAATCGAGCAGCAGATTGGCTTTGCTGCAGCTTGTAGGGTCCAAAACATCGCATGGACTGTTTGTGGCTATATCCGGATTTGAGTTATCCCAAAACCGTTTCCCGGGGTGTTGTCGCTTTTCCAAGTCCGGGAGGTCTTCGTCTCCATCCGCCTCCCAGTCCCCATCCTCATCCTCGTCCTGGCGCTTACCTGGGTGCTGGCGTTTGCTGTGCACCACCAAGTAGCGCTTGCCTGGGTGCTGGCGTTTTGAAAGTTCCCCCAGGAGTATGACGGGGTTTTCAGAAATGTGTCCCGTCGTGGAGCGCTTCCCCGGGTGTTGCCTTTTCTGCACCTCTGCGAATGAGTGCATTTCATCCTCGCGTTTGCCCGGGTGCTGTCTCCTCTGAACATCCAAGTACGGCTCATTCTCGTCCTCTTCTCTCCTCCCCGGGTGTTGCCGCTTCTCGAAATCCTCGCGAAACCTCTTACCAGGATGCTGGCGTTTTGTCACCCATTGTGGCAGAGAGGAAAGTCCATCTGGAGAAATAAAAACATTTGTAAGTTGCTCCATCTCCCTTTCCTGCAGAAAAACGCGTTCGACTGTGCCGTGCGTAAATTACGCACAGGTGGCTGCAGATCACTTGAATCATTTCAAACCGGTGGACGATTCTTTGTCATTTACAGGTTTTAAACATAACTTGTAATCATTGTTAATAACTATGACATGAAGCCCGAAGGAATATTGATTAAAAGGAAATGCGAAGTAATGACAGGATACTAAAATGTTTCAGCAGCCTACTTTACGGCACTTTGCATCATTGTCAGACAAAACATCGTCCCTGGGATACCTGTCAAATGTATTTTACTTACCATTTCTGCCGTCTTCATCCTGCATCTTTCTGATGATGGATCGCAACAGGAGACTCTCCGCTCTCTCCAGTATGATGTCGTCTATGGTCCTCGGGTCCGTCTCATCCTCAGCAAGGATCGTCTGTCCTTCGGAACCCGTCAAGTTGCAGACCACGACAGACGCCAAGACGAGCAGACATGTCGACCTCATGGTAAAGTAGTTGGTAGTCTGTTGGAGAGAGAGATTATAGTCAATGAGACCAACATTAAAGACGTGAAAAATAATGCGAGATAAAAACTGTCTGCGCGTCACATGTAGCCTGTCCGTCCTCTCGTTATTTGACTAAATATAAAGACCCGAAGGTTTTTCCTTCAGGTCAAAAAAAAAAACACAATAAAATAAAATGCAGCCTGTAATATGTGCGCAGTTTTCCTAAAGTCCCCATTTGAACCTGTTAAAAGTTCAGAAATATATAAAACAAGTGAAACTCTTGGCGGAATAATTTCACCGCGATGGAATCTTACTTACTTTAAAGAAAGAACATGTATGACACTTAATTAAATCCTTGATCAAAAAACTACATTTAAATATAACGACTATAATTCCTTCAGATACAGTGAAGCAGAGCCTTCACAGCTGAGGAGAGATGTGGTGTAAAGGTCTGTTGTGAAGTGCGCCGGACTCACCTATGAAGGTTCCAAAGTCTCCTCGGTTCCAGCCACCGTTGCGCGCACCGCCGACTGAGATGATCGTTGCGGTTCGTGACCTGTAAAGGCCAAGTCCGGAGGTATGAGCAGAAAACGTTGCGTCTCACCTTTTATACTTGCTGGTCACTGTCGTCACTCCAACGCTCGAGTCATTTTTAGGATCCCTCGTCCCCATTGATGTCAACAAGTCGTGCGCAACTGTGGTGGTGGTGGTGGTGGTGGTGTTGTTGTTGTGGGGGCTGAAGGTTCGTCCTGTTGGCGCCGCTGCTAAATATGTCATTTGAAAAACAAATAAACGAGTCTGACACAGGATGGACGCAGGATTTTGAAGTATTGGATGAACTTTTCCATCCATATTTTTATCATGATTGTTTTCTTTATTCAGACTGTTTTGGTAGTTAATGCAAAAAAAATGGCCTTTTTGTTGGCGCTGAGATTATGATGAGTATTGTAACATAATCTGAAGGTTTTTAGAGAGATTCACTCGTACTTTCATTAATACCCTGAGGTCACAGGCCTCTGAAGCTGAACTGACAGGAAAGGATCCCTTCAAGAGATTTTAATTTGGTATTTTATGACGCAACCGGGAAAAGTGACTTTTGAATTCAGCCTCAATGTATATTCGTGTGATTAGTTCAATTTAGTTTAATTGTTTATTGAGCCGTACGGCTTCCGACATCTCTGAAGATGGAGAGAGGAACCCAAGGATGACATCTACAATTAAAGTGTCAGTTTCTGATGTGTCTAATGATGCCTGCTGTCTAAGAAAAATCTGTTTCTGCACAGGTGGAAGAGAGCACCAGAGGAACACACAAGGACATGGAGGTGGGTGTGAACACACGGCCCATCTTCTCAGCTGGGCGTCAGGTGACTGGTGCTTGTCTGCAGGGTCAGATCTTCTCCAGCTGCGGTCGACAGCACATTTACTTAGTGACGTCAGGAGCAATCTTATCTGTTCATGATCTCTTGGGGCTCTTCTCTTTTTACGGGCAGGCAACTCACAATTAAATCGCTAATAAAATTGACTGTGTGTTATTGTATGTAGCTGCATGGGGTTCCTGGATCAGTGATGTTGAGCCTCGCTGAATTTGTAAATATCTTCAAACCTCACCGTTTGAAACTGTCTGTTGCTCCTCGTCTGTCCATTAGGGAAATCACTCCTCTGTCTCTGATGCACAGTCGCACCGCGGGTTGTGCATGTCTGCTGTGCATTGAATTGAGTGTGTAATAGTATAATTACTTTGCGTTCAATGTGCTGTCACATTCGATACTTCAAGCCGGTTTGGACTCCTGCCAAGCCGGCAGTTAAAAAAAAGTTCACTGACTATCGATTTCCATTGAAGAGACTCCGAGGTCTGATGATTTGTTTTTCCTTTTTGAGGAGACTGTTACAAACTCTACCTTTTGTTCTCACTAATACTGAAATTAAATGAGATCAATATCCAATCAAAGGGCGACACGAGTGAGAGTTTGGCATGAAACACTGCAGGAATATCTCAGTTCTTTAGTCATCTGATTCTCTCCTCTCGGCAGTTTGTACCCGCAGGCAGACGCCACCAGTCACGGTGACAGAGTGAAGTCGATCGCTTCAGGTATCGCAGCCTTTAAGTCGCCATTTATTTTCTCCTTTAACCTTCATTTGGATCTCCATTGACTTCCACAAAGTGGTGGTCATCATGTCGGGGCCACACACAAACACCAACAATTAGAAAAGCAGTTCAAAATCATAGATTAGAACAGAAATACATGTAAGAAAATGCAATGAAAAAGCACTCTTGATTCACTCATAATGAACATAACAGCTGGCTGTCAGATCTATCTGAGCAACATCCACCTCACGTACTGAGGAACAAGACAGGTTAGAAGGTAGATTACCCCGGACAATAAGACCTACACGTTCATCTAAATGTGTCCAGATTCACACTGCAAAGTTCACATCCTGTCGTCCTGTCATGAGAACGACTCGACCATCATGGTCGTAATTAATTCTAGATAAACGTTAGTAAAGGATTAGAAAGTCGAGGAGGTGTTTAGAAAAGAAAAGTCAGTCAAAAAGTCACTGCAAAGTTCACTGCAAAGTCAATAGAAGAGCGGATCTGTTGACCGGTGAATTCCGAGGAGTTCCAGGAGTTTGTAGCCGGTCAGAGGTGGCAAGTTAAGAGACAAGACATCAGACTGTGACATCAGAGGCGTGTAGCAAGCAGAGAACCGGACAGCATGAAGGCGGGCGAGGAAACAAAGCGACTCAAAAAGATAAATAAACAAATGGAGAAAGGGAATGTGAATGTGAATGGCTGGCGTACTAACCCCCCCCCCCCCCCCCCCCCCCCCCCCCCCCCCCCCCCGCCCGCGGC
>CAAKHC010001491.1:34881-63386 GCA_901007825.1 Macroramphosus scolopax
GAGGGCTCCACACCCCCCCCCCCCCCCCCCTCCCGCAGTGACACCGGCCTGACAGGGGTCACTGAAGCAGGGAATGAGTGACGGCTTACAGGGTGTGCTGGTGGAGATGGCTGCCTCCAAGACTGAGCTTGCTTGTGTGTGTTGCTAGAAACGGAGGATGTCAGAGGTCAGGAAGTAGCCGGCTTGTCGTCTGGGTCTCGCATGCTCAAAGTCAGAAGAAGCTGCTCATGTTAAAAACTTTTGTTAATTCAAACGTACAGGTTCGATGGTTCTGCATGATCTGTTTTTTATGAATGGTTTCTCACTACCATTTACTCTTCAGATTCTTCAAATGATACAGTGGACTCATTTAGAAATGTTAATATCATTATAGCATGTAAGCTTCATAGACTGTATAAAGAATGGGCAAAAAGACCTCGATCGCCCCCTGGTGGCTGGTTGAGTCATAAACCCGCCTCCTCCATGTCAGTGGACGGCATTTGGGCTAAATTAAACACTCAGACAAGACATACTTTTTTTCTTTTTTAAGCTTTCTGTCGTTTTAGGCAGTTCTTTTGCCAATGTACATATGTTAAAAAAAAAGAGAAAAGTTGAGGACTAAAATCTAAATGATGTGAATAGGCCAGTTTTTTTAAGAAAGTTTAGAAAACCAGACATTACCTAAGAAAAGCCAAATAAACTAAATAGACATAAACACACTAAAACAAAACCAAAATATACCAGAAAGTATGTTTCTTTTAAGTTTAAGATACTGTCGAAATAATGTTTTATCTTAATGACTAACAAATGATATTCTGGATTGAGTCAGGCAGCTCTTCCTTCTGGGATATATTTGCTTAATTCTTTTAGTGTGGGAGGAAGTGTATGTGTGCTGTCTGGATATAATATACAGTCTGTGGTTCTGAGCCTGGGGGAGATTGTTTTCCTCTTTATGGTCCTTCCAGGATCTGTGACAGTTGAAAGTTTAGGCTTGTTGGGTGATTTATCTTTGAGCTGCCGTTCTTACAGTTTCAGATGCAAATCACGACAGAACAGGGGAGGAGGGACGGTAGAGACCTGTGGTCACTGGCAATGTTCTCAAAGAAGATAAAATGGGTTCTTAAAGGGGTTCACATCTCATGCATCTGTCTGCGGAACATCAACATTCATTGTTTTTCTTCAAAAATCACCGCTCAAACTTTGGAGTCTGTGTTTGCTTCGTTTCCCTTTTTAGATTAATTCCTTATCTCTTAACTTTTCATCACTCTGAACAGCTCGTCCGCACACAGACACAAACACTCAGCCGAGGAAATAAGGAGATTCTGCATTATTTTTCTTCAAATTACATCTCTGTCTTTAGCTGTGTGTCTGTTGCCCTGAAAATCCCATTATCTCTCAATAACCTGCGAGGCGCCTGTGCGTTCCCTCAGCCGTGGCCCACGATTAGTGCATTACCACCGCACGGAACAGCTCCCATATCACCGCGCTGCCTCTCTTTCCCGCCGTGTCTGTCCCCCCTCGTCTTTGCACCCCTCCATCACAGCCGGCGAGTGTCTGGTAGCAATCGTGATCACGGTAGATTGAGCTGATCTCTCAGCGGCACGCCTGCCTGAAGTGGGAGATGTGAGTCTTCGAATATATCATTATTTAGAGGGGATGAAAATTTTTATGGAGGATTCATGAAGAGAATTAGGTCTTTATATCTATAGGAGGTGGATCCTCCTCCACGGAGCCTGCTGTGTTACATCATTGCACAACCCAAAACCTTCACATTTTAGTTTGTGGGGTCAATGATGAATACGTGTTTGCTTGTTCTCACTAAGAACGTTGCGTTGTGAGAAGTTCTTTCTAAGAAACAAACAAATGCATGCAGGCACACACCTGCTCCTGTGCATGCAGGTAATTACTGTTTGAGCTCTCAAACTGAGGCCGAACTCACAGGACGCATGCTGAGAACTACTTTATCGAGTCCCTGTAGAGCCGAGCAAACACAGAGATTCAGGATCTGACGTCAGATCAACAGCAGCCTCACTCAGCAGTGATATGAGAAGACACATTATACCCCTAAGGACAAGGACGGCACATGCTTGGTGAGCTTGTGAGGGACAGGCTCAATCAGAGAGACGGACTCCCTGTGGCTGCCGAGAACATGCTTCCATGTGCAGCCGATCCAGAGGATGAAAGTGAACCTCAAGAAGTGAGATGATGATGAGTTCTTCTCCGTCTCACATGTCATGGAATCACTTCATCTGACTAATTCAGGGAAGCGTTACAACTAAAATGATCGTTTGCATTATCCCCTTGTCTTGTTTATGGTGTCTTGTGCTTGGAAAGACCACCTGGACAGTCGATCGAATCCCGTCGGATCCCCCGTCGGATGTGTCGTTGCAGCAGCAGGTGGTGATTCTCCCTATTGACCTGCTCCCAGGAGACAGCGGGAGGGAGGGTCCTGTCTGCTCCGTCAGTTGTGGCGAAGCTGTGGTCAGAAAACAATACAGGACATCCGCAGAGAGAGAGAGAGACGCACCTGCATCAGTACTAACAACATTGTTTTCATTAGGTTAGGGTCAATGGAGCCATTAGGTCACAACTATTGTTCGCTCTCCTTTGTCTTCGGTGTTCAGTTGAGGCTCGCTGTCGTCTGCAGCTGTTGTCATTCCATCTGAATTTTGGGCAAACTCAGATAAATCTGAGGTCTCTGGAGAAGACCAGCACAGCCGTTGTTTACAGTAAAAAGCGGCACTAACAGGATCGTCAATTCCACCAACCTAATCGTCCGCAGACGTGGATGAAGATACACCGTCTCTCCGAGGTTGTATCGCCCCTCACAGATCCATACGAGTCCAGCGGAGCCTTGGAAGTCAGATGGATGACAACCTTTTACTCACTTATATATCACTAGTGCCGCTCTGCTTGAACAGACGAGGCTCTCTTCAGAGTGAGAGACAGGTCATATTTTATATATCAAGACTTTAAGTGTTTTCCTGCTTATAACAGATTCAATTTAACAATAGATAACAGAAGATAACTACGATTGTATAGTAGAAAGAGGTGGGTGTGATTTTTCTGTAGGGACAGGAAGTTACGAGGTGGAAGGACAAAGAAATGTAGGACACATGTCAGTTAAGTGAATTAAAAAATCACTTTATTGAGGCCCTTTGTTGCTGAGCAACCCAAGTCTGCTGATTTCAGTCAAAAGGCCACTAAAGGAAACATAAGACATGCACGATGACACACTGACACACTGTTCCATGAGATTGATGCCATGAAAGAAGATTCTTTTTCTTTGTTTTTTAAAGTCTAAATATCACAGGCACTGAGGCTCAAAGTGAATCACGTCCGCGGCGCCGTGTTCGCCCGGGGTTGACCTATTCCCCCGTCTACGCATGATGCAGTTACTCTCGGGAGGAGAAAGTTCGAGTGTGTTATGTTATGAAAATAAATCCTGATTCTGTCAAAAACGTCTCCTTTGGTATTCCTGAGATGTCCTGCCACCCTCATCGTTTTTTATTCCTGCTTAAAATAGGCCTTTGACTGCGTAGTTAACCCTTTGTGCTCCGCTATTCTCCACTTCAAATCGAAATCAGCTTCAATCAATCCTGTATTTACTCGTCGGGTTGTTTTTAAATGTGACTCGACACAATGGACAATTTTTGCATTAAGTCAGTGATTTTGCTGACACAAACAGTCATAATCAAAAGGAGGAAACAGACATCCAACATCCTGCAGAGCCACTTAACACAGCAGCAACGCCCGCTAGTGGACGTCAGGAAAATAACATGTATTTGTCCCAAAGGTCAAACATGAGAGAAAATGGAAAATAGTCCAATCTATCGTTTTGGAGCCAGTAGTCCAACGTATCATAGACTTATCATAGAAACTGAGACTTACATTCCAATGATGGGACTACACACACACAACATTTAATGCCGTCCGCATTAACACATTAAGCCAAAGTGATGATATCAGCAGTGGAAGGGGACCTGAAGGATCCCAGTGGAGCACATGGACTGAGGCTGGTTGATCCTCTGCAGTCATTCTACCTTTACAGATAATAGCTTTCTGATGAGGTCCAGTGCTGAAATATCAGAAGCTTCCAGTCTTTCACCTCGGCCACGGTCTGCCAACGCCCACACAAATTGATTTTCACTCTGCTGACAGAAGTCTGATGGACTTTTCTTCAGAGTGACTGTAAAGATGGAGGTTTTTAAAAACCTTCAGTGTTTTAATTTCATTGATTTGAGTGAGTGAAGTGGTGAACCTGTAATTTAACGTCTTGTCTTCCCCTTTTATTTTTCCCACAGGATCATCTCTTGTACCCGGGAACAACAGAGGGGAAAGCTTTAGATTCAGGTTGTCTATGAGACCAGTCTGAAGCCCCCCGTCACCGTCTCCTGCGGCCCCGGCCTCCCGTCCCCGCTGCCTGTCACTGTCCCGCTGCCCTGCCATCCTGCCAACTATCCGCCTGCCGCCACACTGATGGAGCTGATCACAGCGAGGCTGACAGCCCGGGTGACTCACCAGCCCCAGAAGGATTCTCTAAAGACAACCTCAACCTCTGAAAGTACACTATGTATGTACACAATCCCAGAACTAAAACATGGAAACAATAACACATTTTGACCCAAATCAGATAAGAAAGATAACAACAGAAACAGGAATAGAAACTCTGGCATATATGAGCATATAGCAGGATTAAAAGGGATCTTGATTGTGTGCCTCGCTGCCGTATGCTGGAAAACACTCCTGTAATAGATAACAGAGGGTCAAGTCTATCTGATGCATACAAAGTATTATAGGAGAATATTATATAATCCTAATGGTGGTTTTCGAGGATTAATTAGAAACTGTAGAGATCCAAGTCAAATCAATTACAGAGGAATTTAAATCAATTAAAACAATTAATCGTATTAGGAGTGAATGTCTATGCATGTGTGCACATGAAGTGTGTGTTGGTGCTCCAGTGTGTTTGTATATGAACAGAGTCTGCAGCAAGAGATATGACACACTGTACACACACACACACACACGCAGCTCAGCCGCTGTATTTGAAGGTTCCCCTTTATAAAACTTGAGCACTAATTGAGGCTCTTCATCGTTTGTGAGATTTCAAGATAAAAACATACATGCAACTAATAATTAACTGGCTTCTCCTGACAGCAGCCGCCGCCCACTGTTCACTTTACACGCTTTAAAGGATGCGGCAGTCTGACATCTGCAGGGATGAAATGAAGAGATAAAGATAGCAAAGGGGGTTTTGTTGTTCTGTGTTGTGTGACGGCCGCGGTGATGTGGGCTGTAATAGAGGAGAGGGAGCGTGAGGCACACACAACACTGAGGCAGCAGGAACTTGTGGAAGAACTCCACAGAGTCCTCTCCATCTGTAATCAGTGGAGCGAGAGTGGAGTCACACCTTCTTTTCCCCTCCACACAAACAATCCCCGTGTCTCTCACGCCCGGCTCCTCTTCAGCACCACTTTACCCTTTTTTTCTTTTCATGCTTTCCTCGTTTTCTTTTTCATTTTGAATTAAGTGATGTTATTTGTTAATTCCAATCGATAGTTTAGTAGCTTCCTCTGATTTTGGCAACCCAGTCCCCAGAATCAAACTTTCAACCATCATGGCATCATCTGTGGCAAAATATGAAGGTGTAGAGTATTTAATTTTTCCGACACGGCTCCTCCCAGACTCTATTCTTCACGTTTCACAACAAGTCTGCCACTTTAAAGTCTTCTCTGTGCTTCCTACCTCCTCCATTTATAACCTACCCCCACTTGCCGAGTCTTATATAACTACAAATGGCCCGCAGTAATATTACCTGCATCTCCTCCTCCTCCTCCTCCTCCTCCTCCTCTCTCCCCGTCTCTGCTGGTCTCAGCAGGGCTCTCTGCGTTAGAGGATTCATCTCTGTGCCGATGGTCGTCCCCCGGCCTCCTGAAGGAGACGGTTCATGAATAAATGAATAGAACTGGCAAATGATGCTCATTTCATTGCACTGATTTGTGTGACAGGGAGAGAGAAAGAGAGAGACTCCAATTACCTGAACTCTGCTTACCACTGCCTCCAAAATACAGTAGGCTATCTAAGGTAAGCTAGCTAAGGAACATCACCAACCTGCACTTTAATCAGCAGAACAAGCAGCTCATTTGCAAAACTTTTTTTTTCGAGAACTTTTTTTCGCAATTCTGCCAACGCACACAATGTCTGGACACTATTTTACCTTCATAAAACAGCTCAGAATTCCCAGTGCATACATCATAACCAAGAAGAGGTAAAACGACTGAAGAAGAGGTTGAAAAAAAATGAAGACGAGATGCCTCCCTTGTCGATCGTCCCTTAGTCTGCTACCACTGACCTGCCACGGCTGCTCTGACAGTCACGAAGCATGAAGGAAGTCAAACGACGACCAAAAGTCTTCATACCTTAAGTTAAAACATGTTTGTGTTCCTGTCTCTCCCAGTTTTGTCCCTTCAAATAATGTTACAAGTAGTGCGGTACTGTGCTCCCTAATCTGCCTCTAGGGATCTTGTTGAGTTGGTTATCGTGCAACTATCTAACAAGAGACGTACTATACATCCAAATGTCATGAAACAAACACACACACACAAACACTACACAGCACATGATTGCTGACTGTTGGATTTGGCTACTCTTTCCCCCTTTAATTGACCAAGTATTGAGGCGCTTAATGGAGTAGGGGCTTCGCCGCTGTCAGTGGGAAGGTCAGAGCTGTCTTGTGTGTGTAAGCAGTCGATGTGTGTGTGTGTATGTTTGTTTGTGTGTGTGTGTGTGTGTGCGTGCTGGACACGTGTGGGCCGGCATAGATCTTTTGCTTCTTTGTGGAAATGCTCATGCTTGTAGTCACCGAATGGATTGAGGTCTGCATGCAAAGAAGAGGCGGTGAGCTGAGGTTTGGCTCTAAATATATACGAATTAACATGATTCCACAGGAAGATACTCACCACTTCAAAAGCTTCTTGGATAGTAGAGCGAACATACACGAGCAATTTGCATCCAGGCAACAGCTGCAGTTACATTTATGGGTAGAGTCCGATTGAATGAGATCCCTGAGTGTCCTCCAACAGGTGGCTGGCCTGGGGCCACGGCTACAGTCTGGAATGCAACGGGAAATGTACCTTTCCATTGCACGAGTACAGGCACAGCCATGTGGTACGGCCACGGCTCCTCCGCCCTGAGTCAAGAGCTCAAGTAGATATAGATGCTACAAAAAATGATGTGTTCCTAAAGTTAAAATTAAATATATAAACGAAAGAAGCAGTAAAGTACTGATAGAAAAATGTGCCGGTAAGTTGATACACAGTAAATCCTTCTGTTCTGTCTTTTAATTGCTCTCGCCGATATGTCCCAAAAGGACTCACAAGAGTTTAAGCCGAAAACTTTAATAAGACAGAATGTGTCTCTCGAAAATAAAGTAGCATGTCCTATTAGCATAAAGAGGATGGGAAATCTCCGTGTCACAGGAGATGCACTGAACATACATTAGGTAAGTCGGCCTGTCACTCAGGCGATCCCTGATAACTGTAAGTGGACTCAGAGCCGGGATTATCCTCCATCCTGCTCATTTCCTGTGTTTCACTGACACATTTACATTTCATTATATCAGTGGATCACGTTCATACAAGTTTGGGCTTCGCTTATCAGTCAAAAGTTTTCCTGCCGGTAGGTTTTTTTTGAATGAAAATAATAGAGATTATAAATGTCTGCACATAGTAAATATGCTGAAGTTGAGGTGATGTGTTGCTATGAGAAGCTTAACAACAGTTGTGGGGATTAAAAGATTGAACATATTCATGTGCCCATTAAAATAGAAGCAGGAGCCAGTAGATCGGCCTGTTTTATGTTAATGAGGTAACCTAGTGAACACAGAGGGCTGGAGGCCGTGAACGGGGGAGCAGGGCAGGGGGATTCGTCCAGCGGCAGAATAACAAGTTGTGGATCAGGTGGGGGCAGCTGGAGCGGAGGGAAAATCCAGGAATAGGTTGAAGGGGTCTGAGTGCAGGAGCTGGGGGCCAGAGCAGGGAGGGAGGGGGAGGAAGACCAAGGAGCTGCGAGCCGAGGACATATGTGGTAGAAGGTTCTGAAGTACAGTGTGTAACAGACATCTGATCCAGGGGTTGAGACCCGGTAATGAGGAGCTCTCCCTGTTTGTCAGATTAGGAGAGACAAACCCAAAGTTTCATCTTCAACAGGTCAATTAATTAAATCAACTTTGTCCCTTAACGTTCCTCGTTTTCTTTTCTGCAAACCAGCGTTGCAGCTCTCGTCGTTGACTGAATAATTGATATACACGGAATTCGGCTCTTCAATCTGTTGTTGCACCGTGGCGACGATACAGTTTGGATTTGCCTCAGCTTGGAATCATCCGTTTGCGGTGGCTGATGTATGACTTCTGTTCCTCCACAACCTGTCTCATTAAATTATTTGAAATCAATAAGGGATGCTGCCGCTCATTGTAATTCACATCAGTAGCTCTGCACTTACTTTACACTCAGTGACACTTTACCTACAATGAGTCATATGAAAATCAAAAATAAAGACAGTGTTTTATTGTAATTCAAATTTAAAACTATTGCTAACATTTATGGATTCTAATTGGATAGCCTGTGTTGTCAGTGATCCTTTCGGTGATTCTAATGCAGTCCAAGATTTCCTCACGAGGCGTCAAGGATCTCATTAATGGAATTCCCTCCTGTCCAACCTGAAGTATGATATAACCCCGTCGCATGACTCACGCTGTACTGAGGAGTTACATCCCCCAACACTCTTCCTTGATAATGGGACGTCCATAAGAGCCCCCGGCTGTAAATCAGGTTCAAAGAAAAGTAATTAGGCCCCATCTTCAGAGCAAGTCTCAAAATATCTCCCAGGCCTCTTCACTTCTATTCCGTGACTATCAATGACTTCACATCACCCGTGAGAATATTTGGTGTATTTTAAGAAACTATTTCAAGGCAACGCAAAGTAGCAATTTTTATAGGGAACTTTTCATCACAAAGAAACTTGCCTTACTGTTTGACTGTTGGAAGCTCCCGATGTCTCAGATGCTATAATATCGTGACTTAATACCGTTGAATGTCTGCTGAAATGTAACTGTCAATCTCTTAGACTTAATGGTGTCCAACAGAAATACTTGAACTGTTTTCTGCTGCATTGTTGCAGGCTGGTCCTTCGCTACGAATGTTAATCCAATACTGGAAATGGCAATTAGCCATATTAGGATGCTGATCACCGTGGAGCTGCAGGAACACAAAGAGGAGGCAGAGGGTACCTGACCTTATCAAACACTGAGCGACACTGGACATGCTCAGATTATAAAGTGAGTGTGTGTAGTTATTTATTTATTTTTTTTACAAAAGTCAAATAAATTGTTCTAGAATTGCTTTAATTATTTGTATTTAGAAGTGTTTGATCCAACAGGTACTCACACAGTCAGGTGCTAGCAGCTGCATCCATCTACAGATGGGATCATATCTGATGACTTACAACAATTTAGAAATAGACACAAAGTTCCTGAACTTAATAACATTAATTTCTGTATCTTTGCTTTCAAGCACTCTGTCTGAAGTGAACTTACTTTAAATATAAAATGCGTCTAATGCTTAAATTTCCACAGGTGATCCAAAAGAACAAGCCGGAGTTACTGCCCTCCTACCCGGAGTTGATCCTTTAAGCTGCCCTGATACTACAGTCTTTCATGTGCAGCCTGTAAAAGGTTATTGACAACCTGTCATTCACAGAATAGATCTTATTATGTTTCAAAGTGAGGAGAAGCTCTTCATCCAATTACTCTGACAGGATTATTGTAAAGTGTGAAAAACTCACTTCCCCTGGACATTAGTTTAACATGGAAGCATAAGAAACTTATAACGAGACATCCGGCTTCCTCCTTCACATCAGGAAAACAAGTTAGGAGATCAGGAGGGAGAACAATTTATAGCATATGAAAAGGAGCGAGTTTGATGATGTTGAAAGGTCAAGCGGGGGAACACAGACGAAGATGGAGGCATATCTCCCCGAGGGCGACCTATGTATGATAGAAGAAGAAGACGTGGTCTCTCAATCCCCAGGCTTTCCCATGTCGGCCCCCCAGCTGCGCCCTAACCAGGCTGGGGATCAATGCCTGCCCACCCGCCTCCACTCCCGTGTTCCGGACTCTTCATTAGGCCCGGCCTGCTAGAGTGAATGCTCTAATTGGCAAGGGCCACTGAGAGCCAGCATCCTCGTCTGCAGCGCTCTCAGAGACAGGGTCACCAGGCATCAGCCGCTCACACTAATCTTTCCCATTATCCTCTGCTCTACTGTGGGAGCAGGAAAAACAGTCTGCCTGCGGTTCGTGTGGTTTTGAGTGTGCAGTGTCGACTGTTATATGCAAGCATGTTTCTGTTTACCTGAGATTTGTTTCAGTCCTCTGGCTAATGGGAACACAGACCTGATGGGAGCGTGTGAAAAACAGAACATCACAATGTAAAGCCCTTACTAATGGCTAAGAACGTTTTTTGTGAGCTATTTCTGTCGTGCGGGATGTTTTCAACCTGCTTTGCTACTGTGTGCTGAACTTCCTGTTGTCAAGTCTGACTCAATCATTAAGAGTTTTCTTTAAAGCAGAGCACACAAACACAACAAACTTTCTATCTGCTATATCTGTCTTCCGACTGAAAGTGAGAGCAGACCTCATTTCCGTTCACCGACCATCTGGTGATTCATACCTCTCATACATTTAATTTCACTCCTTAATCATTCTAATTGAACATTTTAATTTAGCAATCAAAGCAATTTAAACCTTGACAGTTATCATTTTCCGGGTCAGATAGAACCCTCGACAGCCTAATGAGCAATTAGATTAAACTATTTTACTAGCCAGAGTTTTCTAGGACTGGAACAACAAACAGAAAAATGGGTTCTAGTCCAAACAACACTCGGAAGAAGTTCTTGGGGAGCTGCCCTCTAGTGGCAAAGGTGTGAACCTGACTTTTTTTGGATACTGCATGACTTAGTCCCTTCTTGGAACTTATTGGAAAGAAATATACAAAAGACAACAGACCATACAGTTTAAAATAAAAAACTTTATTATGCAGCTGCAAATAAAACTAGCACTGCGAGCAGCATTGAAACGGGCCCTGACACGCATGTCGGGGTGTGCAGCAGTCGCCGTATCGTAATCGCCTTCAGGCGCGCACCCTAATAGAAACTCTTATTTTTGGGAAAGATCTATACATGTGGTGCAGAGTTACAACATTACAACACAAATCAATCTGGTCATCCCACTCCGTTCAGTACATCAAAGTTCAAAACAAGTCATTTTCTGTCACCACTAGGTGGCGCTATGACTGATAATCAATATTTCTAATCAAGTATGTTCAGGTCTGGACTCTTGTTTTTAGCTCATTCACGTATCAAGGAGGTCCTTGCTTCACCGGATTGTCCTGATCATGATCTGTTAACCGGCTGCTGCTCTGCAACGCTCAGCTCTCCAGACACTGAACCAGCTGTTGCAAGGACTGGAGACCATCAGCAGCACACATGAGAAGATTATTAATTTAGAATAATAAATTATTCCAGAAGTTTAGACATTATAAACAATATAGGCATGGGGAAAGACACTTTTAATGCTACGTAAAACAAACATAGTGTGCAAACAAGCATTAACAGTTCAAATCTAAACCATATATTGTAGTAGAAGAGGTCTGATAATGAAAACGGGTATAATATAATGTCTGTAATATCCACATATCACACACACACACCAGTGTAATTCTCTAAACTAAGACAATACTGTCGTGTTCCCCATTTCCTGCCTCTTTTAAACCCCACAAAGAGCTCACAGACTCTTAGGTGAATCATCTCCTGTTCATCCAGATGTAATGCTGCCTGCATCCATTCATAACTCAGAACTACACAGTGTGAGTTTGTTTTAATTCAAAGGAAACACACACACACACACACACACACACACACACACACACACACACACAAACACACATTCTCCGATCAGCTTACCTGTGTTAGTGTTGCCATCTAGTGGACAGAAAGGAGTACATACATGAGTATCTTTCCTAAATTAACGTTTGCCACTTGTCTCCAAGGATAAAAACAGACATCAAACCTGAGGACTGCATAAAGATATTAAAGACAAGCATCTGCCAGTTACTGCTCCTTACTCAGTTTAAGATAATCTTTCCTTCAAATCCTTTTTTGATGATGCAATTGAATGTATTTCAGACCATCGTAGTGTTCCCACAGCTTTTATTAGTCTTTTATCAAAGAATGAATGAATTGATGTTGGCTACAGATATTAAGCCTGAACTCATGAAGGCAAGGATGAAAAGAAATAACGAACATTGATCCTTGAGATGTATTTTATGTTGTCATAGCTACCAAGGCTTAATGCCTCTGCTATGAGCATGTGGGCTTGCACTTATTATCAAGAAATGAAATGCTTCTACCAGCACATCGTACTATCCTCTGAGTGAGTGAGGGATCAGAAAAAATGTTTTGTAGAAGACATGATGACATTTAATTGGATTGGTTTCTAGCATCAGTCTTCTTGCATACGCTATATATAGATCCCTGACTGAAGACACCTATAGACCAGATGTGCACTGAAGAAGAAATGTGAAAATGTCTGGTGGTCTTTGACGGATAATAGTCAAGGTCACCATCCTTTGTGTTATTTTTTATGTCATCGTCCCAATTATTCATCTATCCTTAAAAGTCTTCCAATTAGTAATCAGCCCATTCCTGAAGAAAAAGTTATTATCAGGATTTCACAGACGATATCATAAAAATAAATCTATTAAGATGCCTTTATTCACTGCTTAATAAACAGCATCACTCCAAAACTGACTAACCGCCACAAACCTGGAATTTGAATGATCTCATATGAAGAGAGGCGTGCCCACAACGTCTCCTTAAAAAAAATCCATCCAGATGTTACAGTACGTCACTGACTGGTTGGAAAAGCGAATTAAAGTTTAATTTTGATCAGCCAAATGTTGACTCCTTAGCTTTGGCCTTGGGTTAAGTTAAAAACATGTGGGATGTTATTTGGTGTAAGTTTCAATATTTCGAAATGTAAATAAAACGATCCGGGAAAACAATATTGCTATTTTGGGATAATGACAAAGAGAAAACAATAAAATTATCTTGTCTTGTATCTTCGGAAAACCGTAAGAAATACAATTTATTAATGCCTGCAGGCTTCTGTAGGGTGCTGGTGGACCTATGGAAGAGGTTTAGGACCACTTTTCAGAATTCCTGCTTTGCTCTCTGATTCCTTTTTATTCGTCAGAATCCAGAATTCAGAGTTCAGACAGAATTGTGATTTTAATCTCAGGGACAAAAAAAATAATTCTGAAAATTGGTGCCGAGTAGTTCCTCAAATGATTTTTCAAATGATAGACGAGTGAACCCTCTTTGCGAGGACAATCTTTGGTTCCGTCGTACGTCCTGACGTCAGAGCATGGTGGGAGGGTGGATCCGTAGAGCGGACAGCACTCAGAGCAGAGGCGCTGCTGCTCACTGGACGACAGCTCCAACAGTTTGTTAACAACAGTGTAAGTGTGGAGTATATTTCTGAGTTTTTCGGTTGATTTACCTTATCGTTGTGTGTGTGTGCTCGGTGTGGCGGCGTCTCTGTGCTGCGGGGGAAAAGCTGTTGGACTCGGTCAGTGTTGCTGCTTCATCGTATGAGCGGCTCAGTCCACTGACACACTAACGGGAACACACTAGCTGTCAACCTGAGACCGTTAACACACCGCCGTTAACAACACTGACCGGCACCGAAGTCACATTCTAACGGGTTTTAATGGATTCTATGTGTCTTTATGTCACTCCACGAATGCTTAACTCTACAAGTTAATTATACAGAGTTGTTATATGTTGGACGTAACCGTTGTTATAATCCCCAAGCGTATGTACTTCAATAAAATTAGGGGAAATTGTGCGTAATTCTATAAACAAAAGGGTCCTTTCTTTTTTTTTTTAAATATGGTAGCGAAAAAAAAAAGACAAATAAAAGTCGTGACGTTTCCATAATATGCTCTCACACTTCTAACGTTAGTTGTTTGACTTTGCTAGCTTATTATGGCGCGAAATAAAAGTTGGTTTATTTCCAGTTCGGTCATTTAATCTCCTATGATGCTGTCATTGCATGTCGCCAGGGATATAAGTCAGGACCCTGCCAGTGGCTTGCAACCTACACATGTTTTACCGAATCCTCAGCAGTGTTTATTTTAGTCTCAGTTGGCTAATGCAATCTGATGAGCTAAAGACATATTACGTGGCCAGGAGAGGATGGACACCCACTGTCTCATTTGATCTGATGCTTAGTAATATGATGTATTTTCCTGCCAACTATCATTGCCAGTGTCTGGGCAGAGACAGGAACACAGGCAGGCAGATATCAATGTGCCAAGAAAGCATTTACAGGATGACACTTTCACTGTTTTTTCTCTTCTTTGTTGAAGATCTGTGGGCCTGATGTAGCAGGTTGTCATCTCTGCATTGCAGGAAAGCCTCTCCAGCCTCACGATTATGGATTGAAGGTATGTTCATGCCACTGTCTTTACACATATATTCTAATAACTGCTTTCCATCTTTATTCCATGTTTATAACCTGATGGTTTTTAGTAACTGGGCTGCATGTATAGTAGATGCACATATAGAGGATTGAAAAGCGTCTGGTTTGACATGTTAACTACTGTATCTGTCCAGTGTACACTGCTAAGTGGTTGAGATCTCGACTGCCCCTCCAGGGCTCTGCTAATGCAGCCATTCATGTCTCAGTCCGATGGTCAGACCACCAGGATGACGCGACCCTCCGCCTCCTCCTCCTCCTCCGCCTCCTCCTCCTGCTTGCTGCACTAGTGTTGTATCTTCCCTGTTGGGAGCTGAGCTTAAAATTGAGAGTCTCTCTATGAGTGTACTGTGTTTGCATCCACGTATTTGTGTTTGCCTGTGTTGCTCTCAGTGATTTTTCTAAAGATGGATTTGCCTACTCTAATTTGTGCTCAGCTGCATGTAACACTTCAGCATTGATGTGGTGATGCTGTGCTTTCTCTAGATCAGATCACAAGACTAACAGGGTTTGCTATATGCTTGCCTGGCTGTCACAGGGGCTGATTGATTTGCTTTGTGTACAGGAGGACTGCGTTTCACTCGCTCCTAAGAGTAGATTAGAAGGATGACATGATGTGCATGATACGTAAAGTTTTGCTTTTATTTATTAACCATATGGGCACAGACTTTGGACAGGAAAAGAAGGCAGAATGCTGTTGGTCAGTCAGGTTTTTTAAGAAGATGGCAAATACCAAGTGAAATTTTGCTCTGCATGTCAGTAATATATACAACAAGACTGCTTTGCCATATAAAAAAAATGTATGTATATGTAGGATCAGCGTGAAACTCCTGCATGAACAATATTGACCCTGATATTATAGTTTCTGCTTAAATCAAATATTGGGAGAAAACACTGACTACATTGAGTGTTGAGTTAAAAAAGAAGAAGCAGCAGTATTACGGAGTCATGTTGTTGGCTATGCACATCTCTCTTTAGGTAGTAGAGTATTATTTTAGTATAGTTTAAATATTTTTCTGGATGTTAATTGAAGCCAAGTGCATCCATGTAAATTTATTGAGGAAAATGAGCTGTGCATCGATATTGGTATCAGTACTCAAGGTTGTGGTATCAGCGGTAATGAGCCATCCGTAATAATTGGCGCTGTTTTCCAATGGGAAAACAGTGAGGGACCATGTCTTTGTCTGCACTAGTGATTCCTTCATATGAGATGGGACCAATTCGATCTAATATCTGTATTGATTCCGAGGTTACTGATCCAGGAACAGATCCAGAATCCATATTTTGAACAGGACTTTGAACATAACTATAGAACAGCTCTACCACAGCCTTGCCTGAAGCTACATGTTGTATACAATTAATACTATCAATACTTTAGTCTAGACCTGCTCTATATGGACTGTGGCTTAATATATCTTCTGCTATGATCCGGTAGTATATAAATATATTGAATGGGAGCAGAATCATCAGAATTTTGAAATCCTTGTCACCCTCATCCCATAGGAAGTAAAGCAAACATATTCCGTAAGGGGTTAAGTGAGGTTCAGAACTCCCGTTTCAGCTCAGTAATCAATCTCAGCATCATTCAGGCAGATATTTGGCTCTGTTTACTATTTTTTGAAGAGGATGCATATAACTCAGAGAGGAAATGCTCTTTTTCCTTTCTCTCCCTCTCCCCCTTTCTCTCTATCTTGCTCTTCCTCTTCCAGCAGGGGTTTGCCCGCTGGGTAGCTGAGGTGTCATAGTGCAGCTTTATTTAGATGCCACATGCTGAAATCCTTCTTTATCTGTGTTGCAATCGCATAGAAGTAAAAAAGTAGCTGTACGATGTTGCTTTTACTGTAGCTGCATTGTCTCCAGTATGACTGACTCCCACAGCAGAATGAAGGTGAAATTCTTTTATAAAGGCTGTGGTTTCCAGTGGCAACGGGCTGCCTGTTTCCCTCTGATCTCGTCCGGCTTAAAGAAGAAGACAGAAAAAAAAAGCAGGGGTCACACTCACAGCAACACAAGAGTTTGCACTTTAAAAACAACGTTGCGGTCCAATGTTTCAGTTTCAAAACCACCAAATGAAAGAGCATAATGTGCCGGGACATAAATATTTAAAATCAGTAAGCCACTTGCTTATATTCATCACAGCAGGTGGGATTTCTTTCTTGGGTGTCCAAGTGAGGCTCGCTGAGCTATTAGGACTAGTACTATTAGTAGCAGGACTGTAGATTGTAGCAGTAGCCGTGTATGATTACTGGAGAGATATTTTAACAGGTGTGGATGATTTATATTTGATTGTGTAAGTTTGATCTCACCTACAGGCACCTCAAAGAGCCATGTGCCCTACAGCCGGATAACCTGTAGAGTTTGCACGCTTCAGTTGTACAAAGGCTGCTTTTACACTGCCACGCATTCCCATTCCCTATTACCTTTAACACACGCTCTGGTGTGAGATTTCAGCTGGTGTGTAGGTGGTTTCCCGCCTGTTGACGGTTGATGTTGCGCTGCCAGAGCTTGGGGAATATGAGCTACGCTGGATATGAGAGGCTTGGCTACTGTTATACACCTATCAGGTTAGTTGGTGTAGCAGTTTTAGCGAGTCTGACATATGCTCTATTAATTTCTTGCTTTGTCCGCTTTAAATCCCCTAGGAGAGCATCTGTCAAACCAGTAAACAGCAAGAGAATTAGGTCCCATCATCATAAGTCTCCAGTGGGTCAGACACATGAGATGTGCACTGAGTGTTGTTGTAGTTGTCAACATGGACCATTGTCAGTTCCTTGCATGTGGTGAATTATTCATTAGGACACTTACTGTGGTGTTGAGCACAGATGCCTTGTTTAGTGTCCCTTAAACAATGCTTCCCCAGACAATATACCGCCCTGTGCAGCATAATGTTTAACATGCAGTGTGATGACGCACAGCCAGTCGACAAGTATGTGCTGTGAATTTGCTCAAGTTACTGGTATAACTTTTACCACAGAAGAGAATCCACATGAGACACGCGTGATATAATATCCATGGCCCTGCACTATCACAAAAGATTAGCATTAAGCTCCTTCTGTGCAGATGAATTTGAAATAAGGATTCCTTTGTTGCCTTGTCTTCACAGCAGCTTCACACCTCAGGCTCTGGTAGGTAGTCCTAGCTGACTCAGACTTCCTTCACACCCGATATGCCACCTGTTGTTGCCTTGCTGTGAGCCAGTTCGAGAGTATTAGTTTGCATAATATGGCCATTTTTAAAATTATCATATTAAAAACGATCGGCAATGCAAATACGTTGCAACGCAGTGTGAGTGGGGTTGCCAATGGAATATGAAGGTGCAGATGGCCTCCTGTTGCAAGAGATAGAATAATATCAGAAATGTTAGGAAGTCAGACTTCCACACCAACAATTTAACATGTTTCCCTTTTAATCTCACATTCGAGATTGTAAATCATTTGAAAAAGACTACTTTATACAGATAACACTAATGGATAGTTTTCCTTGTGGCAGGTTGGCAAGCAGACACCATTTTTCATTCTATAACTTTTGGATGCAAGTCGTTGTTGTTTTTAAAGAAAACATAAATGTGGATTTTTTCATGTCTGTTTGTGAAGTTGTGAATGATTATGTGTCGTCTGGTTTGTCTTGCTCCTGAAAAGCTGAGCACAACTTTGGCAGCAGGGCCTCCTGTGGGTTTCATGTAGCACAATAGGGCGTTGTGCCTGCCTCTGTCAGGGAACGTACCTGCCATTCCCCTATTCATTCAGACACTCGGCGTTGAGCGCTCGGACTGAACCCGACACAGCCGGGGGAAACACACCTTGCGGGCCATCGCCTCTGATCCCCTCTAGACTCTCTCACTTCCTGTGTGAGCCTCTGTCTCTCTTCTCTCACTTACTAACTCTACACATCTGATACAGAGAGCTGCGCCTCTTATCACACTTTTTGCAGCACGCTGAAGTCATCTCCTGCACTGTCAGAACTGACACAACTGTGCTATTCTCTACTCCTCAGCCCCATGCTCGCTCGCACGCACGTACACGCACACAAACGCATATACAATAATGATTGTTCCTGTTTCCTGCCTATGCTGTCATGATGCAGCTGCTGAATGAGATATGGTCCATTTTCCAATGGCCAGAGACGACACACACTAACACGTTTACGATTGTAGACACATGCACATTTCCACACAATGTCATTCCCGCAATCTCTGTATTTTTCTATAATTTTCTGCCTTTGTCTGACACACACACAGTCACACACACACACATTCGTTCAGGCACTCGCACACAAACAGCACTGCCAGAACTCTCTGGCCTAATTCCCCTCTTATTGATGTGTGTCTGTCAGTGAAAGAGGCGCAGCACAAAGAGCAGCGATGGGCCTGTGTGTGGCTCACAGGGAACAAAGAGCGGTCTATTCCTCGCAAGCGCTCAGACTCTTCTCGAACACTGCACGGGCTTGTTTAAACTATGGCCATATTTTGAGTCGATCGAATGTATGTTCAGCAATGAGCAATAACACGACAACTTCGGTGTCAAAGTCCACAGGCCAGACTGACCTGTGCTATGTGTCCGTCAAGCCCAGTTTGCAATTGTTACAATGTCAATCAAATAGAACAGCTATTACATCATTTGCCGCACATTATGCTAAATTGCTTTATCACTTAGTTATTTGAGCTGATGCCATCACATTGTAACTCTGGGACTTAATCCCCTTTTCAATAGTCACATTTAATAGTTCGATGAATAATGACAATGGACATGATTTTAGAACACCTGAGTGCCTCACCTTTGTTAATATAATCTGTCTATCCAAATGAAGCTGGTCCTGGCCCACATTTGTTTTCTTTCATGAAACCTTACTGGTGTCTAGTTGAGATCAATGCAGGCTGAGTTTGAGGACAGGTGTTACCTAACACATGAGTACTGTGTCTTGTAATAATGTAGTAATGACTACTGAGTACTCATGGGTCGGAACGTCAATGTCGTGGCCAACCAAGATTTTTTCAAACGAAAAAAAACCCATTGACAATGTTGAAAATGTTTTGAATTACATTTCCAACTTCCCTCAATTTGAATATATTAATATATGCCTATGTACACCTTGCATCTTGTTAGTGATGAGCAGTGTGTTTAGAGCCTGGTGCTGAGCAGGTAGAGTACAGTGGATTAGTTTACAGCCTGGTGCTGAGCAGGTAGAGTACAGTGGGTGTTTAGAGCTTTGACTCTGAAAACAAAAACAGCTGCCTGCTGCGTCCTAAAATTACACCATGAGAGTGAACTACAGCAGCAAATGCTGCTGGCAGAACAGAGAAACCCACATTAGCCATTAGCTGAAACACAAATATCATTCGATGCATTGCTCTCATAAAAACACTGATTATTGCCACTTGAAGTATTGATCATAATATATATTTGTGTCATTGTGTGCACAGTGCATCTGTCAGTAATTCACACAGGCTTGTCCACAAGTGTGAGTTGAATTTTTTTCTGCCGGTGTCAAAGCTCTGCTGTGCTTTCAACAAAATCCTGACAACTACTGACTGGCAGCTCAGCTGAATACAGAGTTAGGTACAAGGACGTGTGTGTGTGTGCGTGTGTGTGTCAGTATTTATACAAGGTATTTATACAAGGGTATGAGTGAGGGTGGCAGGGTTCCAGAGAGGCCATTGTCCTGTGTGATTGTTTGGCATTCACCTTTGATAGTATTGTGTTATGTTTGAGAAACATGCTGACTCACTGAGCCTGCTGCCCTCGGCGGACACAAACACCTATTTATCACTGATCATCCCTGATCTGTGTCTGCGGTGGACAAGGCTTACAGAGAACAATTCATCCTCTTCGCCTGTTTTTATGGTTAATCTGAGACTCATGTGAAGAGACAGGATCACAAACATATCCTTTTTTTTTTATTATCTGCAGTATACCCTGTTAATCCCTCCAATGACGGAGAAAGATGCTGGTAAACTAGATTTATTTAGCTTCTCATTCTTTTTTAATAATCCTGGTTCATTGTGTTTCCGGTTACATTTTAAGCGTAGGCTCGTATCTTGTTTGCTCCTGACATTCTTACAAACTATTGCATTCTTAGTTGGTCATTCTTTTGCTGCAGTCTGTTGCTAAACTGTCAACACAGTATCATGGTGAAGTGAAGAGAGACAGTCTGGATAAGACCCCTCGGTGTTCGTTGTTTTTGCATCATCACCTCATTAAGGTGGAATGACAACAGCAAAGATGCAGGATCTCTGACACACACACACACACACACATACACACACACACACACACACACACACACAAACATATACACTAATTCAAGTGACAATAAAGCTTTGTGCTCTAAAGTGTTCTGAAAGAGGATTTAGTTTGAATATATAACCGTAGGCAATCAAGAAAACATCCAATCCAGCATCGGGATCAGCCCGGGGATGAAGGAGGGGATTTACAGACACAGAGGGAGGGGTGGGCACCAATGTCAGCACAGTGGTTCAGGATCAACTTTAGGACAGTATTCATTTAGGGTTTTGAAACAACAGCACCGCCCTTCTTCATAATCAACCACCACTGAACTGTGACGGCCAGAACATTTTCACTCAAAACTGCTTCAGTGTGAGAATGCATGCGTAATCGGGCATGCATGTATACTTGGGTATGTTGCACATGCGCTTTCACGTGTGGGAAAAAAAAGAAGCTTTTTAGCGACAGAAATGATACTCTCATCAGGGTTGACTTGTCAAGAGCCTGAACATTCATAACAGAAGAAATGTGTAACAGGCTAGACTCTTAAGGAACAGTCAGGAATAAGGCGATAAAAGTTTCTACTTAATTGCATGATGGGAACTTAAGAACACTGGTTTTTTTTTAGCTTTTGGACTAAAATTTGCAATATTATTGCCTTTGCTTCATCGACTTTTAAACATCTTTAATCCGTCACACACAATTACTATACTAAATCAATGGAGTAACTTTAAAGGGACTTCATAAAAAGCTGTAACTCAGTGGATAAACTGAAATATTATCAAATCAATGAAGAGGCAAAGAGTTTAACAATTAGATTAGTTTTTTGGTAATTTCAAAATTACCTTACCTTCCATTTCTCATTTCACTTTTTGTGCAGCTTATTTTGTCCAGTAAATTCAGTGTCACTGAATTATGTACAAGGATAGCGGCTAAGTTGTAAGCAGCAAAAATCCCACATTTTCTAATTAGTATTAGAGGAACTGCTTAACGCTTAACAGCCCAATATATTAACAGCTACAGGCAGCAGTGAGCTGGCAGGTGACTAAAGTGAAGCTGTAAAACACCCGCTCATCCCCTGGCAGACAGGCAGGCAGGCAGGCACGCAGGCAACAGTCATATTTTAATGGAGTATTAAGCAACAGCCTCTGAATTAAACACGTTATTATCTACAGGTTTGAATCCGCTTATTTAATGGACTTCTTATCAGAGAGGAGAATGTTTTTAGTGCATTCATACACCTTTTGGTCAGTGACGGTTTAGCACTTGTTGATAGGAATATCCAACCTGCAAGTAGCCTCACGCTCATTCCGAATCTGTCTCTGGACCCAAATTAAAAATGAACAGCTGATGGTACGCACAGCGATGGGAGTAAAGCTTGTCACATCTTCTTTTGTGCATAGATTACATTCTTACAGTTGTGAGACGTGTCTGTTCAACTTTGTTATTCCTCATCACCTGACAGTGCAGCTGAAGGAATATGGTTTTGAATATGTAGCTGTTCTCCCCAGGGCTTTGCATGTTCCTGGTTAATTTGTTTTGCTTCCCTCTCTCAATGGGAGCTCTTATACATGCTGAAACAAGGGTTGGGCTGGGTGACTGCCTGTCGGTGAGGTGATCCCTGTACCACCAATAAGGTTCCTTCTTGAGAAGGGGGCTTGTAATTCATCAGGTGTCCTCTCTGTAGCTTTTGTAACTGACTTAGATTCAGCTAGACAATGTGCAAGTGCTGCGGGGGGCAATTATGCACTGTGCTGTGTTTGAGATGCCGCACGATTGGCTGATTGTAGAGCTGAAATCTTGGTCTCTTGATACCACCAAAGGCAAAGGAAGAGATGCCTTGAGGGATGCTAAATGAGGCCCTGCAGGACTACAAATATATGCAAAGTTGTGCCACACAGGGTCATACCTGCTCTGTTCACTATTCACAGCAAAGGTTTTTTGAGTCAGAATGAAGTGCTGGTCAATAAACATGATTTTCTGTTTCTTTCTCTTGTCTCCCTCCG
Source organism: Macroramphosus scolopax (assembly GCA_901007825.1). NCBI lineage: Eukaryota > Metazoa > Chordata > Actinopteri > Syngnathiformes > Centriscidae > Macroramphosus > Macroramphosus scolopax. Next base: position 57,684 of record CAAKHC010001491.1, read on the forward strand.
TCTCTCTCTCTCTCTCTCAGGTAATCCAGAAGAGGGAGTCATTCTAGGTTGTCAGTTGGGCTGATGGTAGGTGTGAGCCATTATCTCTTTCTTTCTCTCTCCCCTTTCTTCTTCTTTGCATCATTCCTTTATTCCACTTGTCTCTTGTGCCTTTATGACTTCGTCCCCCGCCATGCGGTTGCTAACAAATGCCTGCAAATACCCATTTCCCTTTTGAAATAATGTTGTGCTTCCTTTGTATCTTGCCAGCTAACCTAAATCAAGGCTTGTTTTCCTTTTAGTGGTTGTTTTTGCTCATGAGACAGTGGTCTGTTTGAATGTTGAATGATTCAGAGGACTGGCACAGCTGTCAGCGGCAGGCTTTCAGATAGCATCATCAACCAAAGATACTGGAAATTGAGGTGGATTATTCATATTGGTGCTAAAATGCAGATTAACACTGTATTTCAATAGAATCTGAAACTCCAGTCTGGCTACCACGAATTTATACTTCCTGCAGTTTGCACAACATTTCAAAGTTGGGTTAAGAGTTAGTGAATATAAGTGACTGTGTGTGTCTCTGGATCTTGGCAACATGCCAACCTCTCATAAGCAATCTCTTCTCTCTTTGTGCTAGACCAGCATGGCTACTTGTTCCTGAATCAAAGATGCACGATCCCTTTTTGGACTCAACCCTCTGACCACCACTGAGCCCTTCCAATCCTCCATCAGACAGACATCTCATCTTCCACTGTCCTCTACTGTTTCTAATCCCCTCTCCCTCAGTTCTTGTTCGTTTCCTGCCACTGCATGTTTCAGAGATTGAGAGAGAAGTCATATCCGACTGCTAGATAGGACGGTTCTCTCCTGCTTTACATGAGAGGTCAGTAGAGGCAAATGCAGCAAGGGAACAATAGTGAAAGGGAGCCAGAGGGGGTGGGCCAGGGTTCAAGTCCTGGAACTGGAGAAGAGCCAGGGGGGTCACAGTTCCCAGCGTTAAAGAGGGCCTTGTGCCAATCAGCGCACCCCTCCTTCAGTAAAATGAGCCAAAATACCAGGGAGCGCATGGGGGTTCTAGGCCAGGGTCTAAAACAGCTATTCCAGCAGCAGCGTAAACGGCGCACTCGCTCCACCATCACCTCTTCGTCTTCCTCCTCATCTTCTTCTGTAGTGTCAGCAGGTGGGACCTCCCCCTCTGCCTCTGAGGGCACCTTGGGGCCCTGCTGTCCTGACTCTGACTGCAGCTCTGCTGCCGTGGTTCCCTCTGCTGCTGGCCAGGGCGCAGTCACTTTGGACATGATGAGGCGTGGGACCAGCCTGCAGAGCCGGCGCAGTAAGGGGTCGGGATCAGGGAGTGGAGACCGTGATCCTCTACTGAGGGGTAGCCCCAAGGCCCCGCACCGCCGCAACACCCATGATCCACAGCAGCATACCAGCCGCCCACGTTCCTCTTCCACCACTGACACAACCCCCAGCAGCCCCGCCCCTGGATACACTGCGGGCGATGTCATGCTGTCATCAGGGTACCAGTCCACGGAGGAGACTGATAGGGTAGGTGACAGCAGGCTGACATGCTTCTTTTCCCCTTTTACTGGCGTCAGGTCTTGTTTGTCAGTGAACTGTCAATCAAATGCCATGTTTCACCTCGCTAATACTGGGAAAACATCCCAGCTGTGTGTCTTGACTGCTACTGATTTCCGTGCAAAGGACAAGCTGAGGATGTCCACAGGGCAGCTTTATAACCATTAAAACATACACAAAAATACTGCATGTGTAAACTTGCATACACGAGGTCCGCAATCCTATACATTACATATTAAACGGTGGTAAAGACACAATAAACATAACGCTCAATAAACAGTTTGGGAACATCTGTTTTTTTCCGACAATGTTTAATAATGGAAAATAAGTTGAACACATTGTCATGTGTTGATACTTTACACTGTATGTTCATCATCTTGACTCCATGTCCTGATTTGTACTACTTTTAGTATTCCAGACTACAGTTTGTGGTGTCTTCCACCAGAGGTCGCTATCAGATCAGTTAACATGCTGCGAGGGGCACTGGGCTTGGTTCAACTGGAGGTTTTGTTTGCTGTATGAGCTCATGTTTGTGGTAGGACTAGGCTGTTCCTTAGTTTAATTAAATCAGCTGTAAGAGTATCAGTCCAAGTTGGGAGGCAGGCTGCCTGTCAATCCAGTGAATGGCAGTAACTCTAGACTAGTGGTATCTGTGTTAACTGGTTGCTTTAATCTGTTAGACATAGTATAATATTGACCTTCCCCCTGTCTTCTTCTGCATAATCCAGCACCTTCATTTCTGTGTGAATGACCTCACTTGAGAGCGAAACATCTGACAACCTTTTTTGAGGTTTGTTGGCCACCCTGCATAGAGATGATAACCTTCCCAGCTCATCTGTGAACTATCCTCACAGCTCTGTCTCTGTACAGCAAGGCAGCAATGTCATTCAGGTCATCCAAGTGGTCGCCGTGGTTACCCTGAAACTTGCATTAAGCTGCCTAGGAGTATGCCCTGATTGGGTTGCCATAGGAACGGCGTGGGCAACCTTGGAGGTGTGTGGCATCCTGCTGTTAGCGGAGATCTTGGGCTGCTTAACTTGTCTGGAATTGTGGGTGTGCCAGAATGATTAATGTTACTATCCAGTCTTCTGTCATTTCATTGTAGCCGACTCCCTTTTTCTTCGATTTTTTTTTCCCCCTGTCTTTTAAAATGTTTTCACTCCTCTCCTTATTCTTTCTTCCTATTTCCCCCTCTGTCACTCCCGGTCCCCCCCTCCCTTGATCCCAGGAGGGAGGTAGTACAGACAGTCAGCTGGTCCCTCCTCCTCCTTTCTCATCTCCCCCTCCTCCTCCTCTCCCCACCCTTTGGCTCACTGGCAGGAAGCAGGAGGCAACCTTGCCTTGTCCTAGATGAGTGAGGGCTGAGCACTGGCTGTGTGTGTGTGTGTGTGTGTGCGTGCGTGTCTATGTATATGTGTGACTATGGTCTTGTTATCGGTGCTGGCTCAGTATTTCAGCAGGATGTGGATGTGTGTGTATGTGTATGACTGTGTGACTGAATTTGTACCGAGAGTACAAGAAACTGTGTACTAGCAATCATTTGTGCACCGACAGCCATGTGGTGCGAGCATCTTGTGTGAGAGAGAGACTGACTGTGACTATGAGTAGAGGGCAGCACAACTGAGCTGTCCCTTATCTTTGCTCGCTCGCCCTCCCTTTTTTCATCTCTCTCTCTCTCTCTCTCTCTCTCTCTCTCTCTCTTGTGTTTGCACAGTAGACGAAAGCAGTGTGGACTAGAAGTGTGTGTGCAAATGCATGTTTGGAGAGGAGGGTAGCATGTGTGCCTTCAATATGGGTGTGTGTGGCTGTGAAGTGTACTATCTGAGACAGTGTGTACTTTGGAGGGATTTCACTGGAGAGGAGTAAAACAGGGGGTCCAGCTGTGGGTCCATCACTCAGTCAGTCAGGATGGTGCAGCGCTTCAGTCTACGCAGGCAGTACTCCAAGGTAAGCTTAAAACAGCTGTTCAAGAGTTTTTATTAAAACCAGGTCTGTCGTCCCGTCACCGTGCTGCTCCTCCATTCATGGTTAAAGGAACAGTTCACTTTAAGTTTTCTGCTGGTGAAGCCCTTTATTATGTATCTAATGCTTGTATTTGGCATCCAAACCTCTGTGTTAATCTCTCGTCTTCTGTGTCTTCCAGCTTCTTGCTTTAGTGTCACATGCCTTTTTCGGCTGCTTGATCAGTGATTTGTTCGATCAAAAATGCATTTCATCGTCATGTGGAGAAACAGTGTGCCAGCCAACAACTGGGGAGAAAGCGATGCCCTCACACTTATTGCACATCAACAGTTTTTTTTAGTTACACACAGATGCATTCAATCATTAGGTCGGTCGAGCTTTACAGTAACTGAGCAGCCCATCTTTGCACTTTATCTCCACTCATGTTAAACAGTAACTCTTGCTACAGCGGCTGGCAGGCTATGAGGTCAGTTGCAGCGGTTGCCGAGGGATGTAATTATTGGGAAACATCATGTTTTAATGCTGCTGATAGTGGAGCATTTATGACACATTTGCAATAACAGGCTAATTTACTGTTCTCTGCATCTGTCTGAGTGGAATATCTCAATCCCCTGGTGGTAGTGCTATTAAAGAGAGCAGAGGGGCTGTGTTTTTAAATCTCAGCATTAGGTCTGTTTAAAGCCCACTGCGGTGCAGCTGGTGCTCAGCCTGTGGCATTCATTACAATTAGCTCCTGATTAATTGATTGACTACACCCACCCAGTCATGTTTAACTCAGTATAGTGGTGCTAGTGGATGCTATGTTTTATGTTCATACTGTAATAGTATGAGCATAAATACGCCCATGAGCACTCTTAGACTGGATGACCTGCACTCAGACTGCTGAAGTCTGTTGTGGATCTCTCCTCAGAGGGATGGAGGAGTAAAAACAGACAAAGGAAGTGAATGGCTGGAAGGTACAAGATGTTTAAACATGTTTAGGACAGGGGATGGGGAAGAACAGGGGAGTGGGTTTGTAGGAGGATATGAGCTACTGAGTTGAGATGAAACAGAAGCCAAACCTTGAGGCGAGTCCTATCGTACAGGAGCATTTCTGTGTGTTGGAGTGTGAGAGAGACGGAAGCTGTGTTTGTCTTTGGACAACATAATCTCCTCCAGGGTCTCTGCAAATACCCACTCACCTTGTCCCTTCCAAAAGTGGGATGTTGGGAAATATTGGAAAGAGGGGTCAGGTAGAAGACCCCGATTCTTTGCCTTAGGCCCCATCTGTACATGCCCACCTGTCTTAGTGCTCATCCTTTGTCTTCTATTGTCTATCGCCATGGACTTTGATTTCCATGTGGAAAAACAGGCGGTGTTTTCCTGTAGTAACTTGAACTACGCAGCTTCTTCAGCTTACATATGAAGATATTCTCATCAATGTTGTTTTAACATCAAATGTTTTTTAAACGTATATTCTTGTATATTTTATACATCAAGAAATAAATTCAGAGCCTTCGTAGGCCTTTATGCCTTTTTTATTTGTACGCGATTTGTTTGATATGATCACATGTGATGTTGAACTTACAGGCTGCTACTATGGTAATGAGTAACAAACAGAATTATGTGTTGTTCCTCCTGACAGGCCTCAGTGTTGTCCTGAAAGAGAGGTGAACCTGGTACCCCGAGGCTAACTTTGTCCCTGCTTGTTTCACATCCTCATCATCGTTGTCCCATCGCCCCTCGCCCCCCGGGGCTACAGGATGTGTGTTGATGAAAGCGTTTGTGCCCTTTACAGCAGGACACCCTGGCTCGTCCAGGAACTGTTTTAATGACATGAGCTCTTTGAAAAAAAAAGGTGCAAAAAGAAAAACATGCTCTGTCATATTCACTTAAATACAACAGACAATAGCTGCAGATGCATATGATGACTATCAGGTCTGATCAAACCACTGCTGCAGCAGATTGTCCTCCAGTCACAGTAAACACAGTCACAGAAGCACACAGTCAAACCTGTGTATAATCAAACAACTGAGTTTCGATTGACTTTCAGCTGAGAGAGAGAGAGAGAGCGAGACAGCCATGGGGATGATGGATCATGTGCTCCCTAGTCCACACCGGAGGTGATGTCATCCCTCTGCTGTGTATGTTAATTATCAGCCCATAGCCAATTGTTTTTCAGTTAGTGTGTGTGTGTGTGTG
>CAAKHC010001492.1:1371-14222 GCA_901007825.1 Macroramphosus scolopax
TCAGACTTATGGTGGTGGACTCATTTTACATGTAAAAGTGACACTGCACTTACTCAACTTATCCCACATGATGGTGAACTCAGAGATATTAGGCACCTCGCTTTCTTGTCCTCTCTGCTCTTGGCCAGTCTTAAGACATTTGTGAAAAAAGCGGCTGGCAAAGGATTGATCCTTTCCCTGGGCCATTTTGAGACAAATTTCCGGATGTTTAACAGAAAATGTGTACAGGCCAAGTAACGGTTTTCAGAAAAGAGACCAGAGAGATACTGGCTTCCTGTATGCAGACAAGTGCTCTGCGATACTTGGCTAACCACATAAAGTTAAGCTTCCTGTTCAAGCACTCTGCCTCAGTTTCAGTGACCAACTGCACGTCTGCTTATGCGTTGCTGTGTCATTTAAAGGCACTTATAGATTTCCATGCAAATGGTGATTTTATTTTGCCAGATGTAAACAGTATTACCCAAAGCAATGCAAAGCTGTGGTTCACTTAGAGTTCTGCTAAAGACAATGTAGACATAGAACACCCAATGGCTTACATTGAGCAAACTATTTCATTGTGCTCTCTGCCGGTAAGACTGAACATTGCAATTACTCCTTACTTACATTCACTCTTATGAACTGATGTAATACTGCAATCTGCTGTTTTGGGGATGCCCTTACTGCAGAAATGTAGATTTGTTCTGTTATTAAAGTCAGACATGTTAAATAACACTTTAACATGTTTTTAAGCAGCCTGCTATTTGCTAGTTGGTGTAATTGTTCACGACACTCAGGTCAAGCCTGTAGAAACAATTGGTGCCTTGAGTCACAAGTCTGTGAGACCGTATGGACAAGTGCCAATCTAAAACCAGGTCAAGATCAGTGCTCCAGACGGACCACGAGGCGTGGTACAGTTTAGTGGATTAGCTTGGTCATTACTGACAAATACACACCAAACATAACTGAGTGCCTTTTGGCTACTGTTTACAAGTGATTGATCAAGCACTTGGAGTAGCACTTCAACACGTGCAATTTTACCAAAGGAACGCTTCCCTTGCTTGATGTTACAGCATCTGCACAATAGGGAAATGTCACTGTAAAAGGACAGTATCTGATTAAGGCATATTTTTTGGATTTACAGTAAATTTGTTGACATGATGTAATACTGAGACCTCCATTTACAGTCCTTATATGGAGAATAAAACAAAACCATACCCCAATCACACTTGTTGTGTTGTTGTTTTAATGCTCATTAAACAACCTTATGTTCAACTTGTCTTTTGGTCGTTATCAGGTACCTGCTGTTAGCTGTGATCAGGCCTCGCACTGCATCTATAGTGGAAACCAGTGTTTGCTTATATTATCTGGCTACAGACAGCCGCTATTACCTCTTTGGGAGCCAAACATTATGCGTTGATTACTTCAGTTACAGTGTGTGATGGGTGTAAATGCTTAATTTCATTGACTGAGGTGGGGGAAGTCTCAAAACGATGGTGCCGACCACCCTGTATTTTCCTTAATATGCCACATAGAATAATCAAGGTTAGCTAACTGCAACATCCGTGGCACGGTTACCAAGGTGGATAAACATAACAACTTGTAATATGCCCTACCAAACATGGTTCTTGTTTCCAGACCTGTGACGCTAACGCTAGTGTTGTTCGTGCCGTCTTTGCTAACACTGGACCACAACTGCTAAAGGCTGCTCATTACTCAAATGAGGATAAGAGAGCTCACACTGTACAATACCTAACGTTAGATAAACAACTGGATGGTGCTCACCGCTTTCTTGCTCATTGCCTTTCTTGGCAGTTGCTGCGTTTCCCATCGTGGGAAGACGGGGCGATGCACAGCTGGCTAGGAGGAGCGATGATGGTGGCGGCGGTTAGCTAACAGGGTCCTCCGTTAGCTAGCTAACAAATTTCAACTTGGGCTAGCTGGTTGGCTAACAACAACATAAATGTCTTCTCTTTGTGAACAGAACCTCGACGTGCTCTGCTAACTACCCTGCTTTAATTACAATGTCCTTTGACGTTCAAGTATGCCTCCGCTGGAATGAAAACATGATCCAGACTTTTCACCTCTGCCTGCTGTCGTTTATTGCTGCGTTCAGGACATATCGGAATATCCCACGAACCGACCTGATGTATGAAATGGTGCCTTCAGGACACGTCGAAAATCATATAACGTCTCACTTTTTTGGTAATTCAGTGTTTTGACTGGCATTTCCCGTTCAATCCTGGGAAATATATCCATAGTTTGATATTTCGTAGATACCAGTATAATGCACGTAAACTGTAAAGTGCTAAAATCTGACATTCTCATTTAGAATGAATATGAAACTGAAAATCACATTTATTTCTGACCTGAGACATGTGTAAAGGCACATACTGTAAATGTAATTTGCTTGATTAGATCCTGCAGGAACCCGTAAAACCTAATATTCTGCATGGCCTACCCCCTTGTTGGTTGTTATAATTTACCTCTTTGGTTTGGCAGACATTATGTTCAATTAGTAATTACATCTGTTACATAAAGTCCATGATGCAGCAAAGTTAGCCTTTTAACTTCATGTTCACACCCGTTTGAAATGTCAAAACACCGTCCTCCCACACAAATCAAATAATGGACTTTGGTCAGTGATCCATGGAATCTCAAATAATGCAGTTTGAACCACGATGGAAAAATAATAACAGTATAACAGTAATAATTAATAAATATAGAAGAACAAGCACATTTTTGTGAAGTCAGATATTGTACAATATTCAACGTAGTATACTACCATGTTGTACTTCCTCTGAAAAACATTTCTTTATAGGCAACATGGTAAATAACGTATAAAGACACCCAAACTACACTCCAACATCATGGATGTTCACACACTTCTTGATGTTGATAGCTACATAAATGTGAGGAAGTAAATGGGCACATTAGAAAATTAAGGAAATATGAAATGTAAATATAACGAAATATTGTTGAAAAAAGTAAATGCATCAATCTAACCTGAGCCCACAACGAGTATAGAACCAGTCAGAGGTGCTGCAAATGCCATGGGAGTACCATTGCAATGTCATTTGAGCGCCCACTGCTGTTGTACCACTAAAACAGCAATGGATGGTAATAGTGTAAATAATAGTATTATAATTTATACATTACATATTATACATTTTATTTTACAAATAAATCCAAATCAATGCGTTGAACTCGCTTAAAGCCTTTGTAGCAACACCTGCCTGGAGCCTTACATTACTTTTTGTCAAAAATAAATGCAGAACAAGTTTTTTAAAACTTTTATTGGAAGCGTCAATGACACCTTTTGAAGAGTGTTTATCATTATTATTACAGTGATACATGCTGCAGGTACTAACAAGTGAATGGCACGTTGACCTCTGAGCGGGACGCGCCCATAAGGGCAGGGTTGATTTTTAGCACCACGGTCAGCGACACAGTTGCTAGGTAGCCTCCACTGTTTTTAACAGCGAGTGTGGAGGAAGAGCTACGCCGAAAACCTGCGTCAAAATGACTTATAAGTGAAGGAAATATAACTCGAATCCCTTGCAAGACTTGTGTTTTCGACCAAAAATCGTCAAAAGCTGAAAAATAATAAGTGCTGACATAACAAGTAAGCCCTATAGCACACTGGAACCAGGTTGACAATGCAAACTTCAGCATTTCATTCAGGTTCCCCCTCTTATTGACCGAATGGTTTCGCCCATACTCTAGCTGTAGCACACATAGCACACTAGAGGACTACAAAATACAGATTTTTGGTGTGAGTCTGTCAACTAACGTTCGTTTTCAATAGTTACGCCGTAGTTATAACCCATATAAAACGCTGAAATCTTGAAAATACTCTCGAGGCTGAACAGTTTCTCCTAACAGACTCCAGTGTTTCTTAAAGCGGCTGTGCCGTTCGGATGTGACCAGCAAAAGAACTGCACTGCCAGTGTCTGGGATAAATAAGGTAACAGTTAACTGGCTACTTCGCCTCCCCATCCTCTCCTAAGGTGTACAGCTAAGCTAACTTGTGCCATTGCTTCATTTGTATATATAGACAGCACCCTATCTCATTCAGGGTTTTTATTTTGTTGTAACTGGACATAAAATGCCAATGTGTGCTCTGCATTAAACGTTACCAGTGCAGTGACGCTGCATTTGGAGGTATCATCTATGCTAAATGGTAGCAGCATTGCCAGATTGTTTTCCTATGAGATCAGTCCATCCGACCGATACAAATGGCTAGCGACCTAACGTTAGCATGCAGCTCGTTAGCAACTCTTTCATAGTGCACCTGCCTAAGCTTTGAGACAATTACTTTGTTAACGCAATCAACGTAGTTGATAATGACAAAAGCCTACAGCCTAGATTTAAACGCTAACGTTAATTTACGTGACATGTTTCAGACTGCCAAGTTTTGATAATCTTTAAATACAAGATCTCTAAAAGGGGATGGCCTTCTATCCTTCCAGTGATCTGGAAGATACCATATTGACCGTCTTTGCTTTGATAAGCACAGATCCCATTACTGTGCTTATGAGCATAGCTTCTTAGCTCAGGCTAGCTTTGGAAGTACACTTAAGCGGACCTGTATTGTCATACAGAGAGGATATGATATTTTAAGAGGCTGTATTCATTTGATTTAGCTCTGTTTGTACTCCACTGTGTCACTCACAGACCACATGCTGATGGAGCACCCCAGAGAGGACCAGTCTCAATGGGGCAGATTAACAGCTTGACATATGTTTTCAGGATGGCATCCTGCCTCCTGGACATATCCCAGAGATATGGCAATTATAGAGGATGTGATAAGTATTATCCTTTTGATTTGATGAAGGCTACAGCTGCCATTCTGTTGTTTTTAGTTTAATATAGGATATTTGTTGCAACATTGTATCCTCACAATTGAACTTTGCTATTTGATACCTCTGAAGCTGGAAAACGCCATCATTTTATAGGTTTGGCCTATTTGTTCGCTCCAACTGGACTGGAGCCCAACATTGATCATCATGTTCATTTTTATCACTTCCTTCTGTTTTTTAAAATATGAAATACTCTTAATGGTAACTAAATATCTGAGCGTAATGAGAGTGGTCTTGTTTTGATATAATTTCATGAATTGAATAGCAGGTTTTTGTTTACTGGACAGTTGATTTACAATCTAAATTGTGCTTGACTTTTAATGCCATTGGCTTCCCTTGCATTTACTAACCTTCCTTGTTCTTTACTATAAACTACGGTACTTATTTAAGTTCAGTCCAACCCATCAGTAATCAGACATGATTAGGTTTAAGTGTTTAAGTTGAACTCATATTTCTATCGATTGATAATAAACAAAGACCTTCACACACACCAGCTCACCTTACCTCTAAGAGCAGACAAGATTGTAGTTTAAATACATGTTTTAAATAATTGCTAAAGCAGTGGCTGAATTTTAATTCAACCGCTTATTCTTTATGTCTATAAAATCCGAGATAGAGATAGAAAAATGAAGTTAAACTATGCATTCATGTGCTTGATGGTGTATTTTAGTACTCTGTGGACTGATAGCTCCCACACATATTTCTTATTTCAGGAAGAAGGCAGTGAGCCATAGTTGGGTCACTAGTTCCGTCTAATTTTAGCTTCTCTGGCACTTCCAAACCAACCACTTTTCTGGCTGAATATTCCTCAAAGTCAGCTATCATTTTTCCTGAGATAATAATGTTGTAGTAGTGGCCAATAGTATATATAATATAGAAGTGTTTTTAATGAAAATATCTTGCAAGGTGTACTATGTGTTATGTTTTTAAAGATGCACATAATGACTTTGGCCTTGTTCCTTTCAAAAGTAAGAAAACATCAAATGATAGGGTTTCATACAATTTGTATTACAACCAAGTTCTTTTGCTTACATTTGCTTTCCAGTCAAGGATGTGTAATAAAAGGGTACTCAGCCTGTGTCTCTTGCCTTGTGAATGGTTATACATACTTGGAGGTCATATAATGGCAGGACTAGAGAATACCACATGGACTGAAAAGAACTTGTGCCTGCTCTTTCAGCACTGTTTTATTTCCCTTTTATATCCTGCTTTTTCAGCATAACACAAGGCTAAGTGGTGTTTCCCAAAGCCTGTCTATTGTTTCGATATTTTAGGGCTGCTTTCAAGATGTAGTTTCATGTAAGGCAGGGAAAACAGAAAAAAAAGCCCCCCAGGGACGTACCGCTGGTTGTTGAAGCGACTTGTGTAATAGGTGTGACACCACTTAAACAACGTCTACTGCTTCAGTTTGCCTTTGCCACACTTCGTTTAAAGCTATTTGTGCTGTCTTTATGGATTTTCTCCTGATATTAAGTGAGTTATATTTGAAGTGGTGTTGTTGTATGAAAGTGGGACAATATCTGTATGAAGATGAATTCCTTTCTGACATTGTTTCATTAAATGTTTGTGTCGAAGCAGACAAATAATACAGTATACATTCCTTAAGGAAAATTACAAGTAATGGTACACAATGGGACAACTAAATTATAAACTTGTGAAGGCTAACAGTTATAAACCTAAGCACAACAAAGCCGTGAAAGACAGGCATTCATTTGCCATGCATTGGTCAGTGGCCTGTGACATGGAGAGTGATGCACATGAGCTGCATGAAGAGCTGACTCTCTACAATGAAGTCTTTCTGTGTTATGTGGCAGAGGAGACGTGTATGAGCTCAGCATCCACAGGAGATCTGCCCATTAAGCACAGCTCTGCTTTGTGGCCCTCTAGATCACTCTGTTGTAGAAAAAGTGTTACAACAGATAATCTATATAATCCATTTATTATTATTAAAGCAATTAACAAGCTCTGGGTGGGGGGAGCCCCACCACCCTCATTACCGCTACCGAGGTGCCCTTAGCAAGGCCCAAAACCCCCAACTGATCCATTGGAGCTTCCAGGTGTGAATGTGTGCGACTATGAATGTGATCATGGCACTTGTGAAAAAGAGAGCATTGCTTTGAACAAGACCCCCTGAATAAATAAAGGGTTAAAAATAGTCACTAGCCCTGGATAGTGACTGAAAGAATGAGATCAATGATACAAGCCGTCAAAATCAGTATCCTCCATTCATTAGTGTGCCATCAGAGTGCCTCAAATATGACATAACATTGTAGTCAGTTAGAGAAGTCCACATAGAAATCTATTTTATAATTTTGCTGTTGAAAGGTGGCAAGAACGAAAAATTACTCACATTATGAATAATGGTATGAATGTGCTGTGTGTCTGAGTTTAAGCTTAGTGCAACTCTTTAAAATGGAAGATCTAACTGTAGTTTTAAAGTTTAAAATTAAGTTTAAAAATTGTGAAAATTTGGATAAAAACAACAAAGGGTCTGAAAGAAATGAATATGCTGAATTGCTTTGTTGATATAGGGCAAAACAATTATTATTCTGATAATTAGACAGTAAAACTGCTGCAATACTGTACAGAGTAAATGTGACTAACATCTCAGATATAGTCCTGTTGCCACCGTGTGTGTGCTTTCAGAGGTTATTTGTACATCCCTGTATTCCAGTTGTATGTTTGTCGTTAGGTCTGTAGGTGTATCTTGTACCTGTCAGATCACCCATGCTCCCGAGGGTTTACGTGACACCGAGGTCCAGTGCTCCTATAGAGACAGTGTTCCCTACATCCGTAGAGAGCCAGTACACCACTGGGAGGTGGGGGCTGGTTGTCAACAGCACAGCTTGCCTCACTTTATCACTCCGACTCTTGTTGTTGCTCTTTATCTCTGGGTTGAACTCCTAGTCTCTGTCCTCCCGAGGATCAATGTCTCCTCTTGGACAGGTAGACAAATAGGATGGTATGAGGGAATGAATGATGCAACTGGATTTTTTTCCAATATATTTCTGTCAGGTGAATGCTAATCAGATCAATGGGTTTGTTTTCAAGTCAGCATGTGTGCATATCTTCAGTATCTGTGTGTGTATTTGGACAGTAAACAGTAACAAAAAAGAGGCATTTTAATACATGTAGCCTACATTATCACCAGTAGAGGCTACTGTTGATCTCTTTATAAAACGCAAAAGAGGGACCATAAGAGTGTATTGTAGATAGAGTCAAATATGAAATGGTTTATTTGGCACAATATTATATCTTTTAACGGTGCCCAAAATCTGTGGCTGCACCCCAGGGTACATGCACTATTTAATTAGCAACGGTCATGAGCAGCTATAATCTATCCCAGTAAAATATTAATCAGGGAAATAATTTACAGCCTGTCAGTCAAACACCAGACATATTCACACCTGTGTGCAGTTTGGAGTCCTCACCACACCTCAATACTGCTTTGTCTTTGAAAATGAGAGAGTCTAAAGCAACTGGACAAGTACCTGAGTTGCTACGCTACCCGAGCCAGTAAAAAAAAAGCATGTGATCTCATCAATGGTTGATTACCATGAAAGTGGTTTGAAGACACACTCACAGACCCCAGCCAAACAATAATATAATTTGGCTTGTGACTGGTGTTAATTTCCCACATTGTTCAATGCCTGAAGCATTTATTTTACAAACCACTGTGAAATTGCCATCTGCATGAATGAAGTGACCTCGCAGCCATACAGTGAAACCCAGCTGGCATAAGCGATGAGAAGCAAGGTGATGCCGCAAAGCCTTTACTTGACAACCACATTAATATTTCACAATTGCTCCATGGAATACCAATTAGTCCAGTGGACACTACACAGTTTTATTTTATTAGTAGTACTGCCGAGTCAGAGCTACACTGAGTTCTCCCTGAACTGTTACAGTCAGTGTCAGATTGACCGATGAAGCCTTTGATGGCCCGTTGCTGCTGCTTTACATCTAAAGAATGGCCAATAAGCCCTCGCCCAGCAAGAAAATGCACTGTGTACTAGTCACCCTCTGAGCAGTTAGCCCACTTCTACTGCAGCGATGAAAGATATTTTTTCTTCTCCTTCTTAGGCATTCCTATCCATCCCTCTTTCCATCCCCTCCCTCCCTTTTTTCCTCTTGGGGCTGTTAACGACAGCCACAAGACTCCTGAGAGCCCCCCTGCCTCCAGCCTACTCTTCCCCACCACTGCTGCCCTCTTCAGACTCCCCGGGCCACTTCGACTTCTGCTGTTCTTGATACTGCTGAAAGGCACCTGGGAGATGCTCAGATGATCCATTGGGCCATCTTGAACCACATTGTCCTTACAGCCCAAGACAGGGAAGGGTATCTGGAGCAAGTGTGACGGAGCCCTTTGGTGGGTGTTGTGAATACATCGCGAGTCTCGCACGTCAAGCTTGGCTTCCCCCTTCACACCTCCAGCACCTGAGATGCCCTCCCCTCCCAATGATGGAGGTGAGTCAGAGAAGACAAATTCTCAGGACTGTCAAGTTTTTGTATACAAAAGACATGCACACACACACACAAAAACTGTCCGCTTGATGTATGTGATGTGATGTACCTGCCTGTCTGTTCATTAGTGCTATTCTCTCCTGCATTGGAGGCACACACATAGACACATACAGAAGATCATATGGTCCTTCGATGACGGTGGCGTCGGTCTAAATCTCCCATGGGTGTTTAATTGTGCATTTGATCCACATCAGTTTCATATACATCAAAAACTGTCTGTACTGTATGGAAAGCATTTGCATTCCCTATATGTATCTACTGTACATCCATTTATTAAGTCTTTTCCTTTAATGTGTCACCTGTCAGTAGATTATAGGGAGAAGGATCCTGATGCATGCAGCTCTACCAAAACAAGACGGCTAATTGATTTACACAGTAGCTTCATAAACAAACGCCGCTAAATCCCCTGCAGAAGTGAAGGAAATACATTAGCCGGCTCCCTCACAGTTTTGTGTGCAAGCTGTGAATATCCCCTTTTGATATGTGTTGTCTCCTCCTCCAGAGGATCACGGAGCATCCCCCGTGAACAGGCCATCTGTGGGCTCCTACCATAGCAGTGGAAAGAGGAAGGTGCGAAGCAAAAAGAAGAAGGGTGCTATCACCGCCAATGTCGCTGGCACCAAATATGAGATTGGTATGTAATCCTAAGTCTAACTGCAACTTGTATAAGCTTTTCATGTAACAAGAACAGCAACAATTCAAAAAAGTGCGCAATAACAATGTTTTAGTACATAGTGTATACGAAGAGTTTGTATTAACTGAGAACTCAGTGGTTGAAAAAAGGGCTTTCTGTGAGTTGGTGAATAAAGGTCACTGATGTACATTTTCTTTGTATTGATGTATTTGAATGGAAAAGAAGTAGCCTGAGTAAGTGGCTATAGTTTCACTTGTAGTAATGAAGTTTCTTTTTTTTCAGGACACTACTTACACAGACTGAATACATTTGCAGTGAATTACAAGTAGCATTGTGTGATTAGATTAGTTCATGTCTAATCCAGCTACTATTGTGTACAATACAGAGCCTCAGAATTTCAAGCTTTCTTCATGAAAATGTTATGGGTGAGCAAGACCAACAATTTGGGCAGCACATATTAATCTTAGAGACAGCTCAGTATGGATCAGTCAGTCCCTCAAAAGACTGCAAATCCAATCAAAACGTCTCAACAACAAAATCTAATTTACTGTGGTGGATTGTTAGAGAGGTAACATTGTTATCTAACTTTTTAAATTGAGGCTAATAGAGTCTCAGTCCAGTGAAACTGTTCATGTGGAGACACCTCTGCCTCACACACATATGTAATTCTTTATTGAGGTAATTGAACTTGCCTGCTTTTTTTTGCCCAAAGAGCATAGTAAGCACTCCTCACATGTTGCGTGGCAGCAAAGCTCTCAGGGGTGAGCTACAACCTACGAAAGTAAGGAGTCAGCAGCAACGAGTAGAAGTTTCAGGCTGTCGGGATCCTGCATGCAGATAGGAGTCTAGCTGTGAGTCAGCTGGCTAGCTGTGATGAGACCCTCACAGTGGCCATTGTGAGGGGAGTGCAGGGCTATTTTGTGGAAAAATCAACACTAAGAGCCAAATGAATGGGTAATTTTGGCCGTTTCTTTTTTTACACCTGCCTCAGGATAGATAGCATTACAGATGAAGGTTAAAGGTCAAAGAATGTGGTGTTGGAAATTTGCTTTACACCCACTGAGAGGGGAATGCTTAATGATATGAGTAAGAGAAGATTGATTATAACCTGGTGTACTAAGACCCTAACTGCTAACTGTAAGCATAAGCGTGCTGCGATGTAAAACCTCCTCCCTTCAAAACCCAGCTAGCCTCGACCAACAGTAACATGAATAATGAAGTCAAATCGGAAACATCTTTTTCACATTCAACTGCCATCATGCAACATTAGGCAAGTCGTCTTCAGGTTTGTGAGGGCTTTCAAGAAATTAATTAATACCTCATTTCGTTAGGGCATATTAATTTTTCATTACTCACTGAATAATGAATAGTTGTTGGATTAATGTCCAAATGGGCATGCCACCTATCTCTCATACCACAGGGTTTCCAGTGGGATTTAAATGCATTACAGTCAATAATTTATCTTTTTGTAGAGCGGCATTACGATTGGCTGCTCTGCAACTATTCCATCAATGGTAAATATTGCTGTGAGCTTTTTGATCTATAATCTGCAGGAGTCATTTCTCTCTTAATGTATGCAAGGACAACACGAAAAGCTGCGAAATCTTTGAGCGAAACATTGATCTCTTAAGGAGAAGTATTGCATTTGGGGATCCAGGTCATGTCTTGCTTTGCATCAATTAAAATACGTTTCTCTCATCCTTGATGTAGCTACTAGAGTGTTTGTGGCACGTTTGTTCTCATATCAGTGAGCAAGTTTATTTAAATTCCTGCATCGCTCCTTCTATTAATGGAATACAATCTAATGTGAGTGTTTTTCCAACCAGTTCGTATAGTTATCCATGAGATGGACTTCATCAAGACCCGAGATGAAGACGAGACTGCCAACCTCATCTGGAACGACTCGGCTGTACAACATGAGAAAATTGCTGAGCTCAGGAATTATCAGGTACAGTGCATGAAAACTTCTTGGTTTGGGACACATTGGCCTAGTAGTTGAAGAAGAAGGTTTATAAATCTAAGGGACGGATCTAACTGCTGCACTGAAAAAGAAAATCAGGATCGTTATACTACAATAGTGCTGCTCAGTGACCAACAGCCACAGACTCTGATATTTATCAGCTCCTGGGTGAACTCTTATTGGATCTATGTACATTTGGAACACTTCAGAAAACACTTCTGTAAGAGATCATATGAGTTTAGCTGGCTTTACACTGGTAAACAAAATATTGAAACCAAATTAAAACCTACAGTAGTGCATATCAATAGTGCATAATGTATGGCATGCTTTTCCTCAAGGACTCCTTAGAGAAGATGTGAACGGGATCCCTCGGTGATGAGATAGTTGAGTGCCCCAGAAGAAAGTTTTTAAGGATGAAAGAAGGATGGCTGCTTCTTAAAACCTCCAGTGACCAGAGAATTTCATCTAAATGATTTTTCCCCAATGAAAACTAAATCTCTTTCTTCAAATTCTCCTTTGCTTTGAGTTGGATAAACATGACATGAATTCCTAGATATATTTTTTTACCGTCTTGTAAAGAGAACAGCAAGCCCTCTCGAAACACCCCAAATTTGGACAAACAATTCACCTGAAGTTTCAAGTCATATAAAAACCTGAGGACCAGGGGCAGCTGGCCAATAGAGGGTGCAAGAGTGCCGCCTTCTTTAAGGCACAATATTTTTTTAATAAATAATATGTCTTATACAAATTGGCAATATTTGTGTGTTTGAAATATGGAATGCACCCAGTAATATTTGTAAAATATGATGTCAAAATTTCTCTTTCGCAAAAACTGCTTGTCCTGCACGACTCCTCCACCTGCTTGCATATCTCATCAGCTCTGGGGCGATGGAGA
>CAAKHC010001493.1:5168-34477 GCA_901007825.1 Macroramphosus scolopax
GCTGTGCTAGTGTCGGGGAGTAAAGGCTTATCAGCACTGGACTGGGCTGGAGTGAAGAAAACCTGAAAGATATATAAATATCATACTGAAATAAAGAACCAACGTGAACTGGAATGAAACAATGAAATGAAACAAAAACCACAGAGTTTGCAGAAAAGTGAAGTGTTAAATACATGACCGTGCATATTTAAACAGTGTAGTCATATTTACTCTTCAATAGCTCAGCACTGTCTTTGCAGCTCTTCCTAACTGGATTCCATTTTTGGATTTCTCTCTTATTACCTTTTGATGAAATAGAATGAATTCCTTGAACAAGGGAAACTTGTGGGCTTAAGGATGTGACATGTGAAGGGCAGTTTGCAGACACGTTTCTCTTTCAATAAAAAGGCCTAGTTCTACATTTTTTGCCGATTTTACACAATGGACACTGTCGTCATAAACCTTCCTCCTTTGTGTTCTTTGTTCTCGGCATTCCAAGGACACCTGCAGCTGTTTCGTATTGTTCCTGAAGCAATCACCTTTAAAATCTTTCTAAAACAAAAAGTTTTGTATCTTTCATTCAATTTAGCAATTATTTGAAGCAGCTTAACAGATTCAGAAAAGAGAGTCAAATGTGTGCACTACCTGTGAGGTAGAGACAGCCATGCTGAAGTTCTCTGGAGTAGGTGGAAGTTCAATGGGAGCTGTGTCAGTGACCAGCCCTGATACTAAGGCGGGGGCGACACCAGATCCAGGGCTGGGAGTTGGCAGAGCATCCACCTCCGACACAGAATCTTCTGTAATGGGGATAAACTCGGATGGGGTGATGGCTGTGGTTCGGTCCTCTGATATCATAGGGGACTGGAGTGAACTCTCACCCCCGGCACCGAGCAGCTCCCCTGGCCATGATCCCGGGGTAAGACCCCCTTCCCCTGGAGTAATGGTGTTGGAGCTTGGAGGGTTCAGGTTTACTTCTGGAGGTCTGGGATTATCGGAGTTCCGAGAGAAGCGGTAGTGAGCTGAGAGAGATTTGGGAAGCAGCTGCTTCTTCTGACGTGATGACCGTTTGCTGTTTGTACTACCACCACTGTAGTCTTCTAGGAATCCAGAGTCGTCACCCTCATTGGCCCCTGAGCCACTGATGCAGTTGATGAACACATTTCGATTGCCTGAGGAAGAGGACGATGGCGCTTTGACTAAATCCTCTGTCTGTGATCGTGTGATTTTCTTTTGCCTTTGGCTTCCAAACCCGAATGAGTGGCGTGATTTGGAGCGTCCACCACCATCACTAAACCCCGTTGACGAGGACGTTGTTATTGTCTGCTGGTTATTTCCGTTGGCGTCTGTGCCCTGTGGCAGCGGAGGTGTGAGGTTTAGGTTAATAGGCTGGACACGTGGATGACTGTTTCGTTTAGACGCAAAACTGAGGGACGGAGTCCGGAAAAGGCTCCGACGTTTCCCAGTACTCCCCGAACTGGAGTTGGTGCTGGAGGGCGATGAAGTGTGAACACAATTTCCGCCTGAAGACGGAGAGGAGGGGAGAGACTCCTGCCTCTTACTGCTGCTGCGGCGGAAGATTGGCAGGCGGGAAACAAGTGTGGAACGGCGTGAGCCTGATTCACCCATTTAGAAGTTGAGGCAGCAGAGCAGTCTGAGGAACACACAAACACAGAAAACATTTAAGAGAGGAGGCAGGAACACAGAGAGAAGTTAAAGCTTGTCCGTAAGCATGGCCTCATCTCTTCCTCTCATAGGTGTACGAACGTCCCACAAGCCGGTTTACTCTTGTTTACATTTCCTATCCAACAATCATAGTCGCATGTACGTTTTTCGGAGAAAACTCTGCTTGTCATGCTGAATGAGTCATTACAAGTTCCTGCTACATCGTTACCCTGCAGGTTCCTCTGTTGCTAAAGGGAGTTTCCTATGTGATGGATCTTTGCTATGCAGGTATTGGTAATGCACGAGCAAACAAAACAATGCTGTTTGCTAGCTACCAGTGAATTTTGTGTGTTTTAAACACACATACAAAGTGGTTATCATCTCTATGAAGCATGCAGCATACTGAAGGTACGTTGATGAGCTGCAGCTCAGATTAGAAAGGTCACAGAAATTATCATTAGGTCAACTTGTAATATTAACCTTTGCTGCAGGTTAAACCTGGAGGTTTTCAACACACCACATATTATCATTATATCTGACCGCTACATCCTGAAGAGACAGGAGAGACCCTGTGAATGATTTAAAGAGGGTTAAACATCTACAATTTGAAATGATCAGCCTCGGTAGTAACCACCTTGTTATGGTTACAGCTCACTGATTGTTAGAGCCGTCCAAAGTTCCACCTGTTGAGTCACAGAGTAACAGACGACGGTCATTCTGGTAAATACTCACGTTTCCATTGTTTTCCGCAATTAATTTCCCTAACGTTCAAACGTAGTCCTCGACATGTTGAAGACGCCTCCTCTGAGGGAGCGACTGAAGTGTGTGTATGTGATGTCTGTGTAATAAGCTTACTTTAACACTGTCTACCCAAGTGGCTTATGAGTGTGTCACCTCCTTGAATGTAAATTTGATCAGGTTTTAAACCTGAGTTGTTCTCATACCAGGTTAACATGGCAATACATAAAAAGGTCCATAAATCATTTTTTAAAAGGCACGTTTACAGTGATGACATTGTTAACGATGAACAACACGTACGACAAAGTGCTTTTTTTATAGCTTTGCTCCGGATCGTTTCAAGTTGTCTGGGACACTCAAGACTATTGAAAACATTTTTAACACATTTGAAATCTGCCGTTCTGATGAGCCAGCAGTCCTGTAGGGTGTCACACTCCAACACAACCATGTAACCTGGTCGTTGCACTCTGACATGGCATCTTAAGACAAGATTAACATCCTCTAACTAACTGGACAGATTAAAACAGATTGAGAACACAGGTTGTTTACCTGACCAGTGAACAGTTTAAATGCCATGGCACGTCCTGGAGAATATAATGATTTAAATCGACCAACTGTATTGTACGTGCAATTGTATTTGACATGGTTATACAGAATGAATGAGTGGATAAGGGAAGAGATTGAGTCTCATTTGTTGAGAAAAGGTAGTGGTGGTTTGAAACAGGTGCTCACTTCCCTACAGCTCGGTTACCTAGAGAAATGAGACTATTACAGAAGCAAAAGTCCACATAATGTCAGTTCTTCTTCCCTTTGCTCAGCATTGCAGTTACGAGGTCGAGCTACTACGGTGAATAACAATTTGCTGCACAAACACAATTTGCTTTGGCGTGTTTGCCTGACTTCCATTTCAATTCGGAGATACTGCAGGGGCCTCATTTTCCGAAAACTTCCACAGTTGAATTTTAAAGCAACTGTCCAAGTTCACATAGAATAAATTATTAAAGCTTCAACAGAGGAATGCAGTAATATCGATGGGTAAACAGCCAAACCTCAGTCAATGCACTGGTGTAATAGCCCTGCAATTACATCTTAATCACTTCTAACTATCTAATCAGAAAGACTTCATTGTGCTACTGCAAACAGCTTTAAAACCGGGTGTAACACATGTACCATCATTAGAGCTGCATCGACCTTTAAAACAGTCTTAACAGAATTCTGCATACAATGAAATAATTTTTTCAATGTTTTTGAGCCGTTCATCACATGATCTTTATATGAGAAAAAATGTGTTTCACATGGTTTGTTCTATCTGGTATGATGGTAATGTACTGATACATGGTTGCCTATCAGTTTGAAAGAACTACCGGTTTGAATGGGGTGTGAGTGGCTGGGAGTTTCCTATACAACAGGTTCTTGGTGGAATCTTTTCATTACAGTATCCATTTACCTCCTAATCTTACTTTAACAATATGGTTTGTGTCTTACGTCTTTGTCCACAAAGTAGTTCTTACTGTCTGAATACTGAAACTAACACGCACAAGCTTGAATAGTTTCCTACTGACTGGCATCCTGAGATGTAACACAGCGGCTCTACCACTGAAGTATTCTGCCTTTAAAAAGGGTGCAAAGATGACTTTAAATGTTTCCAAGGATAGCTACACTCAAATTTCCATGGAGAAAATCTAATTGGTAAAGTTGATATGATGACCAAAGAAATACAGGAATTAAATGTTCATTTAATTTTGGTACAGTCAGATATCTAAGAGAAGTATTGTAAGATCCCAAAACATAAAGATATTCAGATTTATGATTATATGGGGATGATATAATCATAAACTAAGCTAATTCAAACCTGACAACCAGTCTACAACAATGTTGTATCAATACAGCACCCAGCCTCTGTCTGCTGTGTAAAGAGTCAGTGCTGTTGACATTAAATAATAAAATCAATGCCGAATATTTTCCACAACAGTGCATACTTCTCCCTCATACAGGTTCTCAGCATATCACAACATTATTGCTTTGAATCACTAAAAGGAGCAAGACAGCCTAAAAACTTCAGCTGATTTTGAAAAACACACCCAAATATGTGAACGTCAAATGGTCTTTTGTATTTGTACTGTAATTTATTTGTTAGCAGGGACGATGATGGATAAGGTACCCTTAGCTTAGCACACTGCAACTTAGGGAAACACATGCACTTCGACGAAAAACAAAACAAAACATTCACTGCTTGACAACACATGCATACTTAAAAACATGCTGGAAATACAACACAAGCATATACAGAAAGCATAAAACAATATGTCAACAAAACCTCTTATGAAAGAAATTCAGCCAATACAGCCCTTCAGCAGTTTAGTCAGGTATTATGTGTTCTACAAAACTGTGACAGCACAATGACTTCTGCATTTCCAACACTGTGTCTCAGTGTTTCTATTGGCTGTTGCGGAACATCTGCACAATCAATGTTAAACAAATGTGAACTCTGATCTGTGACTGGGCCAAGAAAGAAACGGGAACACATTCTTTAACACGTCCTTCACACAGGCTGCAACTGAAGTTGGGTGAAGCAAATGTTCACAGACAATAATAATAGATAACCCTGATGTTTTTATCTGTTATTTTCTTAGACATAAGGGAAAGCTTCTTCCAGAGCCACAGAAATACATCTAACAACTCTCTGAGTGGGTATTACTCTTTCTGACAAATAAACAGACATTTATATGTCAAATCAGTGGTGTTCCTCTTAAAGCTTCTTTTTTTAAAATGTGTTTTTATTGTATTATTATTGACATAGTAGCACCATATTAATGATTAGTGACGTGGGGATTATTATGTAATGCCAACAGCATCATCAAATACACAACATTGAACATTAGCAAATGTAGCATTAATCATAATAGTAGCAAACAATCACTCATGTTAGCTATTATAGCCAAGTAACCTGGAAAGTACATTCACCCAGCGAACATGCTCACTGGAGTATTCATACATCATTCATGTTGAATAAAACAAGGAAGCCAAAGTATGGAGGTCATCCCTCATGTTAGTGAAGTATTAAATATTTTACAGTGGTAGGAAAAGAGATTTCAAATTATTGATGATTTTGTTGGGGGCGGGGTGGGGGTGTACTGGTACCTCCATGGGTATGGCCTCGCTTACAACAACCCTAAAACTATCTGTGAATGAGGAATAGCTGATGGTCATCAGATTGTACAATTTGAATGAGAGGAGATGCAGAGATGTACGTTAAACAGATGAAACCAGCAGCAGAAGATGCAGAAGATGCAGAAGAAGCAGCAGCAGCCCAGTGGGACGCCAGCAGCTGTCAAACTGGAACGTCAACAGCGCTTGTCAAGCCTGTCGAGCTTAAATCAAGCTAACCGACTGTGTCTATCCACTGCGAGTAAATAGCGAGGCTAACAACCACTGTAGAAGGATATTATGAACACTGAACTGGCGTTAAATCTCTCGCTTCAAGCGGCAAAGGTCACCGGCGTTGAAGAGAGATAGGAGGCACTGACCGGCGGTGGTTCTGCCGGGATGCTAGCAGGCACGCAGCGGACAAACATAGACGCCTCTGACGGCCGTTAACGTACGTTACCTTCAACGGATTCCTGCGTGTCTTCCGAGGCTGCTCCGCGTACAAACAGCGGAGTTAAGCTTCATAAGAATGATTCTAATCTTCTTCTGGAACGGTACGGCGGCATTCAAATCGTACTGAGGTAGCACCTTGTGTTGCACTGACGCCAGTATTACACCTCCGTGACGTGGAGTCCCTTTTCCTCCTTCGTCTCTTCCGCGTTTCGCAGGCCGCGTGCGTGCTCAGCGTGACGTCCCTCTTCCTCCTCCTCCTCCTACTCTCTCATCCTCCTCATGCAGGTGGATGGATGACAGCTGAACATCATCATTAAAACAATCCTGACCCGTGTCATCAAAATCAAATCCCAATACGTCTTGTAGGTAACATATGCTCAACATTAAGATTAAAGTGCACTATTATAGTGAGTGATCTTGGCCATTTGTCAGTGAAAACAGCATGGCTGCAAACACAGACAAGATGCATCGTTCCCCTTCTGAGATCTCTCAGACTCAGCATGTCATGCAATAGTTGCCATGAAGATATTGCATGCCTAATGATTAGTAGTAGCCAAACAGTCAAAGTAAAATTGGAACAAATGGGTTTTACGTATTTTCCAGCATGTTTTTAAGTATGCATGTGTTGTCAAGCAGTGAACGTTTTTCAACGTTTGCTTGTGTACTTGTGTTTATTTGCAGTATTTTTTCTAATTGCACCATATTCAAGGTTGTGTTAATCTCTTCTAAAATTTTAAAAACCCTGCTCAGGAGGAATATCAATAAAGACACAAAATAGTTTTAAAAACACACTAGTTTTATTTTGACGAAAATCCCGGCACAGCAAATTAAAAAGGTGTAGCTATTCCAAGAATCAAAGCGAATAGTATGTTCACCTCTTTACATACTACACATACAGAACACCCTCCACTTACACACCACATCCAAATCCACAAGGACAAATGCACTGTCACTAATTTACAGTTCAGCAAAAAAGTTTTACAGAGAAAAAAAAAAAGAAAAGGAAGCAGTGATTTAAATTCGTATCAAAGAACTTAATTTAAACTACAAACAGTAAACTATTAACAGTGCAAACAGTCTTCGTAGGCTTCACGTCCGTCTAAACTAGTTTGTTCTACAATATTGCACACACATTTATTATACACACCTGCAGAGCCAAACCGTTGCAGACATGCTACAAATTTTTAAAGTGCTAGCTTTGAATTAGATGGAGAGCAAGCCTGCAAAGTATTTGGTTCTGAACAGCAGGCTAGGATGCGTTCTAAATACGGCTGTGATATAGAGACTATAAGATTCTCATGAAATCACTATCACTAGATACAATGGTGTTCTGATCCCAACTGGAACAAAACCGATAGAAGAAAACCACCTTCAACAACACAAAGGAACATTCAGTTGTTAACTGGAATACATTCTGTGATGGAAATGAAGCCGTGAACCTGCCAATTTTTAAATGCATGGATCTTCTTTAAAAGATGTTGAAACAGTCTATTTTGAGATACACGCACCAATATTCAGGTTTATGACCTGAGGATTGGAAACAGAATAACAACACTATCAGACAAAATATGCACACGGTGAAAGAAATCCAATATTTAATTTTAAGACTGAAGAACGTTTCTGCCCAGATAATTTAGGAGCTTGATTTATTAACTGTTATTTACCAACATCAAAAAGTACATAATGTGCCCTATACATAACCACCAAAACATTTAAATCGAAAAGAAAAAGCACAAAAAAAGTAGAAAGAAAAAGTTTGTTGGTACCATTTGAAAAAACACCCTCGACAAAAGGCAGCTGACGGGGGGACACATCTGCTTACAGTAACTTCCACCAGTAGTGAGACAAGTCTCTTTCAGGTCCACACGTGAACTCCAACTAACATGTTTATGATGTACTTTATTTCAATGAAAATGATATGCTCTGCTTTACTATGTACATGGAGTTTCAAATCAAAAAGAGTGATCAGCTTATTACCTGACGTTAAAGAAAAGGCAGACAAGTTGAAACTTGACTAGTACCAGAAAAAGCTGTAAATGAAACCAAACTTGTTTTCTGCGGGGAAAGGTACAGTAGTTAAGGTTTACCAGGCCTGACGGATAGAGGTAGATAACATTGGGCACCAATCAGGGCCAGAAACCTGAGAAAACACACAGATTACCATAACCCTTCAGAAATCAAACATATACATGAATGTAAAAGCAAACCCATGTGCAGGCACGTATGTATAAATACAAAACGGTCGTTACAGTGTGAATCTCGGATAGACACACTCATCAGTGACATGCTAATATGCTACAGTGCACTGTGAGCTAACGGTGGTTTTGATAGTAGGAACTGAACGGCGTGTGTGTGATAGCACTTCTTGGAAGAACCTGAATAAACGGGTTTCAAACCGTTTTAAAGGCTGTACGTCCACAGATTTGTGTGTTGCACTTATGTTAGCACCAGAACCAAACACGCTTTGCCTATAAGTGATGTGAGAAACAACTGCGGCAGTCAACTTGAATCGTTTTATGATGTTTAAAGTCCCATTCATTAGTTGCGTAAAATCCGAGGACCTACAGTAGGATAAATGCTTCTTAGTGAAGGTGAATGCTGTTGAGCGTGTGACAGAAAAGTGAGACATCAATGTGCTGATTATATCTACAACATTTAAAGTGAAGAAGCAAACTATGTAGTGATCGAATCGTGGATGATTGTAAAGTTAACCGTGTGAGGCTTCATCATCTTGTGCAAAAAACGGCGAAACAGAACTGTGATACAGAAGAAAAAGTGGTGTTGTCTGTGAGTAAATGGGTAGACAACAATTCAAACTGAAATGAACCAGTGTCCGTGATTAAAGTATACCCACACTAAAAACATGTATTTTCATTAATGCCTGTGCAATGACACACCAACATCTGCTTGTTTAAGCAAACTAAGTGACCCATGTCCCCAAAAACAAAAAGGCACAGAGGCGCTAGCTTTAAAAGCAGCTACAAGGCTCTCTCAGGTCCGCTAGGATTATAACTGAACCTATGCTGCTACATAGACAGAAAGTTACAGCCGAAAGAAACAAAGAAGACCCAACGATGTGATTAATAATTACACATGTCCATAAACCTGACAGAAGAGGAAGTTTAAGTGTGAGCTCCAAGGCGTTTCATGTAAAAACAAATATTTAAAATAGCTGCAGACTAACTTTGCAGCCAAATTCACCACATCAACAGGCGATCATGGCTGGCAATTAAAACCAAGTCAAATACAAATTAACAGAGACTTTGGTATGTATTGAAGACCCTCTCAGTTCTACACCAACCTCTCAATACCTCTGTATGTATGGATCATACAGAATACATACCAGCTCTAAATACACCAGTCTCTGGCAGAGATCCCACTTTCACATTTAGAACCAAAGGCCCTGATCACATCTGGCCTTCAGATAATGGATTGGATAGCACTCCATCACCCTGTCAATCAAACCTCCTCTTCCCGGAATATGCCGAAGGTTCTCCATCTCTCCTTAGAAGGTCAGTCTCTTGGCGGTGACGAAGTCTTCCAGTTGAACCTTGCCGCTTCCCATGAGGCCGAAAGCTGGATACATTGTTCCTGAACAATCAACCTGCCTCTCATAAAGGCACCTCATGGTGTCAGCATCGTAGAAATACACCCTGCATGCATCATAATCTAGGCATACACCCAAGCGTTGGGGCATGGGAAGCACGCGGTTTCCAGGGTCACCGGACGGTGCGCTTGCTGAGGAAACAGAGGAGGCCGACAAAGCCTTGGGAATGAAGAGTTTGCCCATGCCGAGAGTGAGGAGGGTGAAGGGCTGGGACAGCTCGTAGCAGGCGTCTTCGCTGCCGCTGTCATGTCCACTATCATGGTCGTACCTGGGAAACAGGAGGGAAATGGAGATATGCTATAAATGCTATGTGACGTACATCATCTTGCATGCATGAGGTCATAATCTTAGAATTACATGTATTTGCGTTAACAATGCGTTTCTCTCCATGTTTTTTCATGAGCTGATCCAACCAGTGAGACAGGCAGGCTTTGTCTGTGAATAAGCTCTGTGCGGGTTAATGCTGGTACTCTTACATCACAGGATTAACTATGACTCAACACACTTATCACTCCACAGAGACTGTGTGAGTCGGTGTGCTGCACTCAGTTATGAAAAGGTTAAGATGCGCAGAGTTCCTACAGTTAAGTCTGAGCTGCACCACATGACCATCGATTGGACAACGTGTTAACTATGGCTTGTGTTGTAAACAAACATGTGCTTGACCTTACCTCGGGCTGCTGGTATCTCTCGGATTGTGAAACCATTCGAGCAGCTTTGAGTCGGAAGCAACGCCCACTTTAACCATGTAGGAGTGCGGCTCCACCTTGAAGGCCCAATAGTGTCTGGAGAACAAACAGAACGACTCCACTGTTCAGTACAAGACTAAAACTTTTATGAACCTAACATATTCACATCATTAGACAATCCCCATAAACTTGCTCTTGATGACGACTGCAACAAAGTACTTTGCCATGATGTACGTCAGCAGCACAAGTAGTGGTGTCAGTTTTTGGCATACCTTCCCTGAGAGATCCCCGTGTCCCCTATTATGTAGTCCAGTCCAATGTAGCTGCCCGTCTGCACACGATCTGCAGCAAGGAGGAAGGCCATCCCTGCGACACTCTCCACAGTGTCCCGCCGTTTGTTTAGGATGAGGCGCTCTGTGCTGAATCCACATTTGTCGCTGAACAGGAAATCAAAAGCTGTACGTGCAGATTTAGGAACAAATTGAGAGTGTGGGAGAGAGAAGTCAAGAGGACACAGAGGGGAAGGGAGTGGAGGTGAAGAGAAAGATGGGATTAATTCAGATATCAGAAGGGGTAAGTGGTGACAAAACATACTCAGTCTAGGAAAAAAAAAACAACATACTTTGAGCACACACACACCTCATGACCACAACAGTCACTCATCGTCTGTAATTGGTTTAGAACTGCAAGTCACAAAAGCCAACACAAGGGGGCACTATAACACTATTTTAACACATTTGATACCACGGAGCAAGACACACTAATGAAACTCCATCCTTCATCATCCTTTGCAGTTTATATTCCTCATCTGGATGCAATTAAAAGGTAATCTATAATTAGTTTATTGGCCAGATGCCATAATTGCAATGATCTGGGATACATTCAGGCTGACATGATTATGCCTGTTCACTGAACCATCGTCTACACTGGGGAAGACCGGTTCATTTGCATGTGTCGAGGGAAGTCCTTACAACAACTAGGGCATGATAATGTTAATAGGATAAGTCTGCCTACAGGACGATTGTTGCAATTATATGCAAAGTTATGTGCAGGGATGCACTGATGCTGATAGTTATCAGATATGTCAACTTCAGGCTAGAATGAAAACCTAGAATCTCTTTCAAAGGCTGAATAATAAGGCAGAGATAAAACTTTATTGCTGCATTGTTGGGAACACAGAAGCTTGTATTTCTCTGGTGATGGAAAATTTGAAATTGATCACAATGTTTTTTTCATTTGCTGGTGCCAGACTGACTCTTTGTGTGCACGGTCCAAAAGTGATGGAACAGTTCAATAGCCAATATTGGCTGATTTCAGAAGTCACTTGGAATCGGTTACTAACTATAGAACTACATTCATACTGCAAGACATTCTTTGGTACTCTGTTGCTGCATGAAATTGTTTTCAAAGAACCCTTTTAATATCTCATTTTACTGTTCTTTATGACATGACAACATGCTTAGAGTATGTTGCTGCTGACTTAGCAGCACCTGGAAACATAAACTGGGTCTGAACCACAAAGCTGCTCATCTTGACAGTGTGTTCAGTAGCCAGCAATAAATTTGATTTGTTAAATATGCATGTTCAACATGCCATACTGGGTGTCTGTGATTTGTCCTCTGTTTGACGTTGGCCTGAAATTCCACCTCATTACTGATGCACAGTGAATCCATCCACTAAGTCTTACACGAACCACAGAGCACAGGAATGTGGATGCTCCAATCACAACACAAATGACAAGCTATGCACAGGACACAAATCAAAGCACAGTCATATCCAGGGATTGATGCACTATGGGAAAGAAAGAAGAGGAAAACACTGTCCATTCTAAGAATTGTCTAGATTCTGGGATGCCACAGGAGACGACTCAGTAAGCACCAGATTTTCACACTTATGTACAGTAAGCACAATAACTGCATGCAGGCCAAAGCATGGATAATATGATCCCTGCCAGGCAGACTAAAAATCAAAGTGAAGTCCCTGACTGGGCAGATAAGATATGAATTCAAGTTTAGCAGATGGTTGGGCATGATTATTTTTAATGAATTCCACCTTGGGTCTGTCAGGCAAGCTTAAAATGCCAGCAACAGATGCCACTGCAGGTTTGTGTTCCAAGCTCTCAAGATGTACAACACCCCTCCACGCACCCACCCACAAAGCTATATTGGCTTCAGTCATCTGAAACACAAAGACCATTGCCATGGTGATCGACTGAAACACCATTGTGATCGCTCCCCTCCACTGCGCATGCTACATCAGAACTGGGAATTTAAACAGTGAGGCATCGGTCATCCGATAATCTTTTGAAAATCCATCACAATACAAAATACTCAGACATGCGCTGAGAAGTAAAGTGGATAGAGAAGCTTAGCCATAGCTTTGGCCAAAATAACAGGCAGGCTCTCCAATAGTAAGGAGCTTAATCCTGGACATAATGACATTTTATGGTCTAATTAATGTGTTAATCAATTTAAGCTTTGTTATTATAGTTGATGTTTATGTGATTGAGGAACAAGTGCACTCATGAGGGCAGGACAGTGTTTCTTCCTATTCCTTCATTTGATCACATCCAATGAAAGGCTCAGAGGACAATCCAAGAACACACAGATGACCGACCATCCTTCAGGGGAAAGAGAGACCCAACATGTGGGACAACATTTCTAAATCGGTCCATCTCTCAGACCTACCAGGTGCAGGGGGTGTATGGAAGGTGACCTCCGGGCTGTAGGGGCTGAACAGAGAGTTCCTGCAGCTCTTGACCCTGAATGAGTACAAGCTGTCAGGATCCATGTCGGACACCACAGCGCTGGGACCGTAAACCCTTTCTGTAGCCCTCCAGACCGAACTGACCTCGCCGTCCTCCTGAGACGTGGGCTGGCTCGGTCCTCTGAGTCTGGAGAGAGAGAACATTAACAACCACATGGTCAGGTCGCACATGTTTCTGTCAGTCCAGCTGAACAAAAGTCCTGTTCAACCTTTATTATGTTTGCACCCACCTGCGGTACTCAAGAATGTGTTGATCTGTTGGGAGGTGGTCATCAGACAGCCTCCAGCAGATCGTGGCCTCATTATAGACTTTGCTTTGGGAGAAGTCAATCATGGGAGGGTCTGGGACTGAAGAGAAGAGCAAGAAAGACCAGAATGGAAATTAAAACCTATAAATAAAGTCAGACAATGAACAAGCAATTTAACACAGGTCACCCGTTGATCCTTTCCCTGTCTAACATCAACTCATTCATCAGAGACATTGTGCTGGGAGCAGCTGTTTCATCAGCGATGATGTGCAATGTGTTGTGATGGGTGAGTTACTACGACTAACCTCGAGCATATCGTTTTGTGTTTGAGCACTAAACCGACTGCATAGATTGAGTTTAGGAAAATTAATACTACATTAGCTTTGGAAGAAACAGCACCCACCACTCAGGAAAACGGAGTGTCTCGCATAATGGAGCCTGTTAAGAGGTTTTCACAAGCAGACAAACTGCCAGGAAATGCACTTTGTAAAAGCCTCCCCCGCCCCTCCCCCACTTGAGTCTTTCCATTTCTTTGACATGCTTCTGATCCATTCTTTCCACTTCCCCCTTCCTCCTTTGACTGTACAATTGATCGTCTTCTCTCTGTTCCTGGAAGCATCAACGCACTGTAGATTCGTCTGTAAACGGTAAAACCCAAATCCCACACGTCTTATAATGTAAGTCAACTACTTTGTGAGGATCCCTATTATCACTCACTTCTCACAGAATAAGGTCATTTTCTTTCTCCAGAAGCAAAAATCACATTAGTGTAACCATGTAGGTCACTGTTTTGTCCTGCAAGATCACGGTATGTTCACTATCTCCTCCGCCTTTGTAAAGTTACCCCGTCTCCAGTTCAGTTTTCCTTCCGTTACATCCGTCTTCAGTCATTCCCAGCCCCTCTCCTAAATCATTTTTCTTTTTAACCAGATTCCACTCATGGACTAGTGTCACTGCTGCCACCGAGCTTTACAACTCCCCAAAGTCACTTGGCTAATTCTCACTCTCTAAAGTCTGTCCTGAGCCAAGCTCTCCTTTATGAGCTCCTGTCTTTGTGGCTCAACGCATTTTTAAAAGGGATGTTGGTAATATACTGTTTTTACGTTGATTTCTCAACCAACCCTCCCGAATCACGACGCTTA
The DNA here is from genome assembly GCA_901007825.1 of Macroramphosus scolopax. NCBI lineage: Eukaryota > Metazoa > Chordata > Actinopteri > Syngnathiformes > Centriscidae > Macroramphosus > Macroramphosus scolopax. Next base: position 19,600 of record CAAKHC010001493.1, read on the forward strand.
ATTTAGTTGTCCTGACATTCTTCTGTTTTGAAGAGTGGCAACCCTGAAAAACAATACAAGCATCCTTCCACCAACAAACTATGTTTTCACCTGTTTCCAACAGATGGACCAACAGGCAGAGACGAAGTGGGCAGCCAGCCATCCAACACAACAGGCAGCAGACCCCCAGAATTTGGAGAAAAAAAAAACAACACTATTGATCACATACAGAACAGGCTGCTGCCAGACAGAAAGGATCAGCGCCAAGTCACACCGCAGGGAGCAGCTCTCTCTCGTGTCCTTTTTCATTCCTCTGCTCTCTCTATGAATACGAGAGGGTGAGAATCATTTCATTCTCTGTTTACTCCACTTCATCCTGCATTGAAGTACACAGGAGTGCAGGTTTACAGAGTGAAACCATAAAAGGAAGCACTGCTCTAATTCAAACATTTTTGTGGAAACTCCGAATTTAAAAAAAACAACCAAAAAAGGAGATTTACACTAGATAACACCGACTTCCACAGGTGAAGCAACACCAGAGGACAGCCTCAGATGAGTCTGTATATACAAACATGCAGTTATCCAAGAGACGAAGAGATGGACCAAAACAATCAATAAGCTATGAGCAATGAGAAAAATCCAATATACGCCATGTTGTGGAGAAGAGTTTTCTAAATTCCTTCCTGATACATTAACGGATTCCTGGGATTTGAATGAAGGGTTAGGGGAACTACCCACTGTCGTGGCTGTTCACTGCTGCATCATCTGCAGAGGCTTCAGTTAAATATCCGCAGTATATGAACGCCCCGACAGCTTCCGCTCCTCCCTGAGCTCAGACTAAGAGCATCATTAACTCTCACACACAGGCAACTTAGAAAAAAAGTGACTGCAATGTAGCCTCCACCCAAACTGCTGCATGCAGCACTTCCCTGAATGGCTGCAGCAGTGATCGGTTGAGGGTCTTTTTATACGTAGGACACGTTCTCCACTGGAGAGGGACTCTAGAATTGGTTGAAACCAAATCAACGACATATTCTGAGCAATATATTGCTACTGTTGTATTCATTGAATAAAGGATTGTTTGAGGTTGCTTTCTTTGCATTTCATCACAGCATCCTTTGATGGTGAATAATATTACGGTATTCATGCCGTCAAAATGTGAGTAAAACCGGCCCAATAACAACTGTAGTTTGGTAAAGGAACTGGTTTTGAACCCAAAGTCGTCTCCTTCTCGAGGAGTATAACATTGAATTCCTTTGGTCCATCAGTGTACGCAGAGCAAACTGTGGCCTCTGAGATGAATGTCACTTCACTGTTTTAAAACACACTAACAGAGTAGCTTACCGGTGTCGCAACAAAAGCCAACAGCCACAATCTCATGTCACTCCCAGCTTTGTTTTGTCCACTAACGGTCACTACGGCAGCTGTCAGCTGTTTGGTTGCATCCCCCTTGAGGGATAACGGCTCCGTGCCAAAGAGAACTCAGCTGTGTGTGCAATGTCAGCAATGCTGAAGCCCTCAATATATTGACATTTCTTTTCCACACAAACATCTGGAAGCACAGCTGTTGGTCAGAGCTTCAGTATTTACTCTGCACTGACTTGTCATTTACAAGGGGGATGCTCTTCCTCTTCCTTCAACTGTCATTAGCTATGAGTATACCTGAAAGAACTGTCACAACGAACCGCCGTTATCTAAAACAATGGCATTCAGACAATGACACACGCTGACTGGTCGGCCAAAAGGCAGTTGAGACTCACTTTGGCCACGTCAGTGTCTGTCACTCATCGTTATGTAATTCGGTTGAGTGAGAAAGTGGAAAAGGAAACATGTAAACAAGACACTGATGAAGACTGTGATGCACATATGGTTTATCATTGTTGACAAAATGTATCATTGAAAGTCACTTTGGACAAAAGTTAAATGACATCTATGTCAGTGTTAACATGTCAAACTGGAGAGGGGGGGTTATTTAACCTTCTGCTGCATTATACAATCGTTAGTATGGATTTTACCATGAGCTCATCCAGACGTCCATCATGTGACGAGGACTAAACTCGGTTTGACAATGTTGCAACATATGCTTCAATGTCATGTGAAGTACTTATGATGCCTCTGACTGATCAATCAGTGACCCTCTGATATGTAAAATTGTTTGGCGCCTCCTCAGTTATCTCCAGACTTTATGTTCGCTCTCGGAGGCCCTCATTGATTATTTGTTTGCTTTTTAAAAGATTTGTTCGGAAGTTGAAGTAGTTCATGCCCGAACAGAAAATTGCGCTCTCATTGGCTCTGGAGGCCGATGCTCGTCACCATGACCAGATATCTGTGATGTGTCAGTGACACGTCAACAAGTTCATCAGTTCACACATAGCTCTCCAGTGCAGATTAGAGAGTGACGATTAACCTCTGATCCGGGGATTTTGTGGGTGAGCTCAAGAAGATTACTGCTCACACAGTAACTTAAAAATTACTAGTAATAATAATTTATTTTGGGGGCAGCTGTGGCCTAAAGGTTAGAGGTGTGGGCTTGGTACCGAAAGGTTGATGGTTCCATCAGAAGGAAAGTTATTGAGGAAAAAAAAAGCTTATCTGCCTGAATTCATTCAGCTGCACACAGATGAACTCTGACCTCTGACCATAGCTCAGTCCTCAGGGACAAATGATGAAAAAAACGCTTATTCTGTCCATCTGGCCTCTTAAATAACAACACATGCGTTGGGTTTGTTTACTTGTTGAAAGTGGAAAAGATCATTACTGTCAGGCCAAGTTCTGACAAGATCTACTGGACACTTGAACAAACAGGTGGACGAGTCCGACAGTCACACATTCCCTACAGCCCGTCCTCCATCACATGCATCGTCCACAAAGGGAAGGTTCATTCTACTCTCACACCTTTGAATTGAAATAAATTGGCTGTACCTCCACCGAAGCACATCTCTTTCAGCAGAGTCTCTTCTTTGGATGTGTCCAGTACAAACTCATCAAAGCAGGGGTCAGCGGAAGGGTGGAAAGTCCTGAGGGACTCGGTAGCCTTTTGGATTCTGGAAAACACATGCAACACATGAAAGGATGAAGACCTCGGCACCAAGGCTGTGGATCTTCACTGGTGAACAGGAGCATTGATCCATTTTTGTGCTCCTCAAGGGAGCACAAAACCATTAATGAGCAACAGTTATTTGTATAGTTCATGTTTTTTTAATTCCTGTCCTCTGGGTAATTTTTATCTATATTGTCCTTCATAAGTAAAAGCAGATTAACATGTCCAGACCTCGACAGGCCGCGGTATCATGCTCTGGAGAGTGAAAAGGTTCACCGATTATCCAAAGCTGCTAATGGAGATCAATTAGACAGCTTAAAAAGGAAGAAGAAACTCCAATCCACTTCGCTGACTGGACACTGCGGCACAAGTCTTTCCTTAACTGCTCGCGCCTTTGGCAACCTCTCTGCACATGGCTTCGCAGGCAGCTGACACACTCCAGTAACCCAAAGACATAATCAGATTAAAGCGCTGAAATTAGCAAGCCAAATGCCACGTATGTCATCCACCGGGAGCTCGGGACATGTTGCAAATGAAGCAACAAACATGAGTCACGGCAAACTTCAGCCTGGAGCTTGTGAACAAACCACTTCCAGCTTCTGTGACTTCACATCAGGTGATTACTAAGACGCTTCCTTATAAATCTGCCAGTTTACATTAAGGACTCCAGTGGGTGAAAGCTGTAAAGAACCATTACCGTCCGGCTTAAGCTTCCTGTTTTTAGGCTCATAAAACTAAGTCATTGTTATACCTGAAAATAAATTAAAACCTCTATCAGATTGAATTATTCAGGTATTGTGATACAAGCTGATACAGATTTCTGAACCTTTCTGTCTGACACCTCTGAATTAAATATATTTACTTAGTCCTAAAAACACGATAAATGATTCTGTCACCACCACGTCCATGTACCTGACATGTAGCTGCTTGGCGGTCTGTACAAAGCAGGACTGATCCGTCTCTTTCAGCACCTCCTGAGCGTAGCCCACCAGTCCACTGTTCTCCAGCATGCCCTGGTACTCCTCCACCTGGGATTATTATTAAAGTCATTAAACTTTCGCTGTCTCAATCACTAAACAAGTGGCTTCATGTTGAGTATTTCCAAAAATCAGATGTTGAGTAGACAGTGTGGGCGGGTAAAGTAAGCATGTATTCCTGGATGGAAGTGACTTGCAGTCTTCTCATTACAGAAATTACCTGGGATCTTAGTTGGTCGGTTCGTCGACTACGGGACTGTTCAATGGATCGGAGCATCTCAGATTTCCTCTCCTGCAGGGCCTCAAACAGACGCTCAAAGTGCTCGTTGGCTTGACGCTCGGCTAGCTGGCCGTTATCCTTTAAGAAAGACGGGCAAATCATGTCCCTCTCTGCATGCAGATGTATCACTGACTGTATATACAAATTATTCCATAGAGGTCAAATGTCTTAGCAACATCATTATCAACTATGTGATATGAGAACAGCCTAACAATCAACCAATATTATTATAGCTGTAGTGTTTAATCTTTTGGTTTGACAGCAGCCATATTTAACAGTCTTAAACCTCAACCAGTAAGCATCAAAATAAAAGAGGAACAACCTGTGAGCCTGACATGTGTAAGAGGAAACCAGTAGACAAATCCTGTTTCCTTGTTTGCATATTGTTTGAAGAACAGCAGCAATGCTTCTTCAACTTAACAGACTGGTTTTCATGCAAGCCAATTAAATATTTGTTATAGGAAAAAAAAACTCATCTCAGGTATTATAACAACCGAAGTATTGTGCCTTGCTTTTGTCTCAGTTTTTTCGGATGTGCCAATACAGCTGTTACTTCCTCTAAAGGGGGGCTTAATGTTTGGCATGGGATTCCCCCAGCTTGATGTCATCCCAAAGTGGAAGAGGCTAAAAATAAAGACAATTGCAATGGACAAAGAAAAATTCATTCTTTTCCCTGTTGGTTGTTGGGGTTGAATCTCTTACCTCCGTTTCACTGATGAGCACCTCCAGGTCGGTAATCTGATTCCTGACCTGGTCCTCTTTGCTGATGAGGTAATGGATACTCTTGGCCAGCTTCTCCTGAGAAGAGAGAAGAGGATCAGCAGCAATTAAATGTGTTGGTCTTAGCAAATATATTATCTGTGCGAGCAGAGAGCAGCGATATCGCCCTTAAAGTTTGTAGCAAAATGTGCAGCATTACGATTGATGAAAACATTTGTTCATGTGAATAAGTGGTCGACCAATATGGGTTTTTTCAGTGGCTGATCCCGATGCTGATATATAAAGTTGATGCCATTGTGGGGTGATGAAATACAATATTAACATACAGGGCACAGAATGGCTGAACACTATTGTGCTGTGTCCTGCATGGTGCCCGTCTCAGTACGAGCAGGACGTCAAACAAGCATTCAGTCGCTATTTCGGTAGACTGTCATGCACAATGAGAGCATGACTGTTCATCAAAGCAACTGAAACTTAAACTACTTCCTGGATAACAAAGAGCCACCTGATCCACCTCGCCACAGTTTGAGCAGAACAATGCAAACTAAAATCGTGGGAACAAATGGTTTCATTAAATATTAAGAACCACGATGTTACACACCCACGAAGGGCACCCGATTGAATTTCACACAGATTCCAGGTCAGCTTGCCCGGCCACCTTTCTTTCAGTCTACCAGGATGTAGTGTTCAATGCCACAAGATTAAGTTACGGTTTGTCTGACGTGTTTCACTTAAAATCTTTTATCTTCAAAAGGTTTGATCTTTTGTGAGGATGAGTGCGGTCGAGGCAACCAGGCTGCTGTAGAGAAACATCTGACTCTTTTAGCTTCAAATGGAGACAATTGTCAAAGTGATTGGAATTCATTTGACTAAGAGACAAAAATCTGATGTCCACACCCGAGGCCGATTAGTTTTAACCCGGTAAAGGCAGCCCGAGTTTCAGCTACCAGACAAAGACGCGTTGATATCCGATGTCAGGTGCACGTCAGCACAGATACAGGTCACACATCAATAATACAGCAGGGGGATGAGAGATTCAGTCAGTTGGTGATAGAACACAACAAGAAACCAGCTCTTCAGGATTCTTTGTGGCATACTGCAGCTCTGACCTGACAATCATCCCTCTGAAGAGGAAGACATCTCTCATCATACTTCAGATTTCAGGCTAAAAAAAACAGAGGCATTTCTATGAATCCAGTGACACTTTGGGCCGGACTTCTGAGGAGTAATTCCTCTACCACAGAATTCATTGGGAGATAAAAAAGCTAAGCACCTAATGGAATAATATAATAGTAACAAGAAATGATGCTGTAATATTATATTCTCTACACTTGAGCACTTAAAAGTTACAGGCTTTGACTATGTTTTTTAGCCTTTGTTGACAGTGCCAGTTTGTACATGCTCATTTTGATCCATGTTATCTTGAGTCAGTTTTATATGATACCCTTATCACACACATAAAGTTCCAGTATCATTAACTGACAACTCACAACCCTCCCGCGCAGACCAGATGGCAAAACTGTCTCTGAAACTGCCTCCGTGTTGTACCTTGAGGATCTTGTAGGCACTGCTCATGGAGGTGACCTTGTGGTTGGCGTGGGATCCTCCCAGCTTGCAGAGGTGACAGACGGGTCGTCTGCAGACTTCACAGTACATATTGACCTTTTCCATCTCGTGCTCAGGACACATGAGGACCTGGGACATTAAACATGAAGAAGAGTTTGAGTTAAGAAACTAAATTCAGCATGTTTTTAAAGCCGTGTGATTAGATCAGACGACTAGTTGTTCAATCAAAAAACACAAATAAAAGCCAAATACAGAAAAATGAGGCGTTCCATAGAGTGTGACGGTACTTGCCTTGGGCCTGAAGTTTGTCGTGGGGCCAACATACTCATGCTGGGCTTTAGGTGTGCCCCATGGGTGGTGCAGCTTGAAGCACTCATTACAGTAGCTCGCCTTGCAGTCCATGCAGCTCTTCGTAGCTTCCTGCTGCTGCTGAGGCTTACAGATGTTACACATGATTGCGACGGCGGCACGGGCCGCCTGGCGGTAGCGTTCCACAATGCTCTCCAGCGTGAAGTTACGGAAGAGCATGCTGATGCCGCGCTCCCCGAGGTCAATGTCATGCTGGCAGCCTGGGCATGGGATAGTGGTGACCCGGGGAGTCACAGATCCTCTGCGCCATCCCGGGGAAGAGATGGAGCCTGGGAGGAGGGTGAGGAGGACAAGCTTTAGTGAGAAAAGATCGTGTGTACTATAGTTTCAAAGTTGGGTCAACCCAGTTTCAAAAAGTGTCTGAGGCCCTACATGTGAACAATAAAAGGCCTCTTAACTCCGAATTATGCCAAAAGGAATAGTTTCAGCGTGAATCAAAGAGGGGGATTGTGTAGCCCCATTAGTGTTCAACAGTTTCTGGGCTGACTTTCACAAAAACATTACATCATTTTCTCCGACTTGCCAAGTATGAACATCAGGCAACGCCTTTGACCACTTGAAAACAATATGGACAAATCTTCACAAATAGGGCCTCAGCATGTCACCTCCCTCTGTGCTTTATTTCCACAATAACCACAACTCTTTCAAAGGGATGGATGTATGCAGCAAACCCACAACACAGGCAATATATCAAGCAGCAGTCATTCACAGGAAAAAGAGTCCATCTAGGAGTACCGTGGACAACTGTGGATGTGATGAGAGAGAGGTCGGGGCAAGATGGGATCCTTGGACCTTATGGGAAATAAACTGCCTTTATGAGAAATCCACTTTACAGTGCAAGACATTCAACATCATCTATAGGAGTGAAGGGCATTACAGTAAGGGCTGATAGTGATCTGGACCAAGCAAACAATTCAATTTTCTTACCAAAAATAATTATATAGCTACATCAAACAGTGTAAGTGAATTACACTGTGCAAATTAGAGTTTACTTTTGACAGAATAATTTAATTTAAGATATATCACTTGTCCAGTTCAGTTTATCAACACTTAAGTCCTCTTAAAGCAACACTGCTTTCAAGAGTTTCTCACAATATTGTGCTTGTTACTAATGCGGCGGCATCATAACAAGTCAGCAGCACAATGACATGAGGTGGACACAAGGGAATTACACACAAGGTCAGGCATCACAGATGCAAGCAGTTTGGACCGCAAAACATCGTTACCAAACTTGAATACAGCCAGCAAACTGAAGTCACTACACGGCAAAGAAAAAAAACCATTGACAAAAAATATTGCTTCACGTTTTTGGGGGACAGGTGAAGTGAGGAGTGCTGGATTTATCTCAGTGTGCAAGCCAGTATTTCCGCTTCGTTTCCGAGGACCTGAAAATTAAATCAAACACTCCTCAGGTCGGAAAAATACGGGGAGAGAATTCGAGAACAACACTTTTGCAAAACGGTGCAGCAGAGGGAAAAGCAGTGGAAGAACAGCAAACATTTAACCTATGTGATATGTGTAGCCATGTGCATGCCGTGTAACTGAGTGATGTGAGAAGGACGAAGGCTGACAGGTGCAGGACAGCTAGCGGTGAGATCTTTAGGGTCTGACCACAAACCGAACTCCTGAGCTTTGTTTAACAAACACCTACTCTTCTGAATTCATATAACAAAAGGTGCACTAACATTGTGGTGTGGCATCATGAAGAACCGATTATGATGATGGGGATGAAAATGATGTGGTGTTGTTAAAACAAGTAAATAGGATGAAAGGCGAAGGCTGGCATAAAACCAGAGTATCACCCTTTAGAAGCCGTATGCATGACTATTAATAAGTGTAATTTTTGTTGGGACGGAGAGGTGTGAGTGAACACGCAGCAGGCAGGAGATGCCTGCAGCGAAGTGTATAAGTGTGTGTTTAAGGGGCAGATCTGCTGAGGGAGGCGAAGGCACAAACTGACGAGTCATTGCAGGGCTGCTACGCTCTGGTTGAGCTACAGGGGCCTGGATCGGCAGACACGGTCGGTGTTTGAACTGATGCGGCATTTCTATGTTTCAGTAAGTCTTGATAAAGATGTTTGTGCCTGCACTTTTGATTTGGCTTGGCTAGCAACATGACACTTCATCATGAAACCCAAATGATTAGAAGCTGGCTGTGGTTTTAGTGCAATAAAATGTTTTTCAAATAGATTTGCAAGCGAAGCATAAACAGTGCCCTAAAGGCAGTTTATCAGTCAGAAAAAGGCGAGTTAGGCATCTCTGCAAGCCCAAACGCAGTGAAGGTTTCCCCTTAAACTGGGAGTGTATATGGTTGTTTCAATCAATCAGAGAACAAAGCACGATAGTTATTTTTCTCTAGAAAACTGTCAGTCTACTTGTCTTCACGCAACTTTTCCTTTCCCTTCCTGATTTTAAGTAATCACTTCTGTTAATTTGACTTGAGCAGACATTAATCTTATGCCGAGTGGACATTTTTTTCCAGGGCTTTTGAGGACAATAGCTGTAGCTTAGCTGCAGTAATTATCTAACCAACATAGAGTTGCACTTGCTACATGAATAAACTGTAGATACTACAACAGACTTTGTCATACTCCAAGCTAATTCCTTTTCAGTGGTGTGAGTTTGTATGATAGTGTTGATAAGGCTTTAAGACTAAGTGGAGGAAAAGTTGAACCAAACTAGGGGTTAACAGGGGTTCTAGTAACACTGTACTCACTACTACAGCTACTCAAAACACGGAGGCCGCGTCTACCTCGACTTCCCAACGACCTTCGCACTGAGGCTGCAAGCAATGAACAAAGAAGTGAGGTGAGACCAACAAGTAAAATGAAACAATAATGTGAAGTGTCTGAAACATCATGACTCTGGAGAAACAAGGCCAATGTAAAACTCAAGGAAAACTTGTTAAAAACAAATTTTGTGATGCAATTCAGAGTGACACAAAGAACAGAATGTTTAAAGTATACATACATGATGAGAGCGGTTATTAAAAAGGTAGAATCAGCTCTTCATTCTTGCACTTATTAGCATATGTTTAAATATCTCATACCTGCAAATAGCGTACTCAAACACCTTATATCAGGCCCTGGTCTACCATGTGCATTAAAAGGAATTATGACATTTTATGCTCATCTGCTCTATTAGATGTGAAAACGGATACCACTCATGTTTGCATGCTAAATGAAGCTATAGCAAGCAGCTGGATAGCTTAGATAAAGCCAGGAGCTATATTTGTACCACCGCCAGTATTCGCCCATTGGTCCGACCTGCCCTCGAGGCCGGACTAAACAAACGTCCCAACGGTGATTTCTGTGAACAGTCTTTGGCGGGTGAAAGGCCAACATACAACACATGTGGTGAACAGGGATAATACATTGCAAGCACATAGCTAACAGAGGCTAGTACTGGGCTAACACAAGCTAATAGAGGCTAGTACTGGGCTAACACAAGCTAATAGAGGCTAGTACTGGGCTAACACATGGCTACCACAGGCTAATACATGGCCAACAGAGGCTAACATATGCTACAATTAACGTCTGGATAGGTATAAGCACAAAAGCTATTGGTTAGGCTTATAGAAAAGCCATGTATTGCATTATAAGATGCACTTTTGTTGAAGTTATTTAGGATTAAGTTACTTCTTTCTTGAGGTCACAACAATTACAACCTTAGGGTGTACAGCTTCCCTCTATACTTGAACACGTTTAGGACTGAAATACAGTCATGTTATCTATGCGCGTTCAGCAACACTAGCAGCCACGCTCTGGGCTGTAGCCTGCACAGACTCTGTGTTTCAAGTCTTATGCTAAGCTAAGCTAATCAGCTGCTGGCTCTAGCTTCCCATGTTGCATACAGACATGATATATTCATCTATTCATTGGAACTTGTGGACAGTTAGCTGTTCAACACACTGTTAATACATAGGGCTGTTTGAGTATCATTAAAAGGAAGACGAAGAGGATAAACACAAGTAAATTTAAGTAGGCGCCTTCATCTCTCCCAGCACAGCGGGGCTTGTCCCAGCTGCACGCTGGTATACATAACCGGGTCTTTTCTCTCTCTCTCCTCTACTAATCCCTCATTCATTCCTTACAGGAAGGTTGCGTCACCATGACAACCAAAGATCTGATTTCCCAGTGTTGAGGTGGTCCGTTGTTCCGTTTGAGAAGTAATGAGCTCATAACGTTCAAGGTTTTCTAAATATTCCAAACACACTGAGAATTTCATAATCAGCTCATTAAATGCACTTAACAAGAAAGACCTCATTGAATAATCCCATGGAGAATTACAGCAGTATGTAACCTGTGTGAACTTACAGATTCTTAATGTGGGATTCTTAATCATCCAAAATCACATTTTTAAAATGTCTAAACATACTGTACATCAATTGATTGTATGTGAACTTACAGTGAAAGGAGGAGTTGTGCTTGTGCATAGAGTGGCTTTCAGCATGCAGTGATTTGGTTACTCAGAGGTAGGATTTGGTTATTTCCTGCGTCAACAGATGCAGCCCAGCCAGGGAAGAATAAACTCATTCAGGTTGGAGGGGGGAGTCTGAATGAGGGAGGCTGTGTTCCAAAGTCTGCTTGAATAGTATTCCCAAAAAGTTTCACCTCACTGTGCCCCTGGGATCTTTTATATCTGGTCCTGTGTGCTGCTCTGGAGCGACTTGTCACCTTGGAAACCACTTCACACCATGTGTTGTTTACAGTATGGGATATTGGACTCATAAGAAAATTACTTGCTTTGTCCCAATTCCATACTAAGTATTGTAATATGTGTTGATGTCTATCAAGTTATTTTAAGTCACCACTAACATCAGTTTGTCATTTCCGCTGTGAGCAGGCTCCTCTTTAGTATGCATCCTGACAACTTCTTTATTTCATTGTTTCCAGTGAATAAACACCAACTGTGTGACAGAGGGAAACTGGGACACAGCTCTGATTATTACAGTGTCTTCAGCAACTAAAATCTAAAAATGCATCTTAACTCAAACAAAAATGTCAGTGATATTGGTGCTATTTACATCCACTCTGCAAGGTCCTAAGTTGTGTCCCAATTCCATATTATATACAGTATGCTCACTGCTATTTAGTATTGTTCTTTAGTAGTAAGTACAAAAAACATGTTAATAATTTTGGATACTAAAACAAACTGAGTAAACTAAGTTTCATCCCCTATAGGTTTGGAATGTGCTATGTGAAGCGCTAGCTTGTTTAGATCGGCTACAAATTGTACCTTTAAAGCTGGAAAACTACTTTTGCACATGCATCATTATGTTAAGTTATGTTTCTGCAGCAGCACAAGTGATATGTATATGACAGAATACAATTAGACTTGGATAGTTTGTGTCATGTAAAGAGCAGACAATCATTCAAATGAGGTGACGTCTTTGTGCGGGTGGCACGAAGCCCAGAGCTCTGAGAGGGCAGAAAAGGCAGCCTTGTGTCCCGATGCTGTTTTCAAGGCACATTGACATTGGCCGGCTCCAGCCTTTTTGTGGTAGTGCCATGAGTTAAGCAGAGAACTTATAATGTTGTGACAAGTTAATACTGTTACCTGCACACCCCCGCCCCATTTGCAGCTTTCCTTCTAGCTCAGCTTAGTTGAAAGCGTCTTACAAGAGCTTACAGATGTTCTTTGTTCAATCACGTCTACACAAATGCCCAATAGTATTTTCCCTGTTCCTGAAACGTTTCCAAATGAATATATGAAACCTCTCATGATTGGAGTGGATGTGTCATGCCTCCGGGCCATTAGAAGCAGACAGTAAAGACAATTAGGGCTTGAGTGAGCTTGTCAACACTCTTTCCTCTTGGTAGACAAAAGTATAGCTTGTCAAGTTTCTTTCTTTAATCAGCCCTTAAAAAAGCAGTGAAAATCACAGGGAGAAGTGATGACAGACAACTTAGCCAGTGAAGGGTAAAATTATTAAATAAGTTTTGTTTGTTCTAGTTTATCTAGGACAAGAGGGGGAGGAGGGGTGGCGTCTGTGCCCAGATATCATACAATAATGCTTGACCCAATTTTCTTTTTTTCTTGCTCATAGTATCCATGTTTTTACTCGTTATCAACTTTCAATTTGTAGGAGTTGATTAAATCCTCTTAGTCATGGATTGTAGTGAGGACAGGGAATAAGGTCTTTAGAACGTGTATTTATTTAAGAATAAAGACTTCCTTTGTTTTCAAGCCATAGTACTTTATAAATAAACCTGAAGTGAGTAGGAGGGTGATGTAGCAGGAAGTTGAACTCATATCACCTTCCGACCACGATATCCAGAAGCTTGCATTTCCAAGACTGATAATTGGCTTCCATTAGCTCACATAAAAATTCACAATCAGATTAACCAGCCCATCAGCGCCACATCAGGAGCAATGTTCTAGCTAATGCCCCAACATAAAAGTGAAACGTCACATACCCATAATAAAAGCCTTCCTGTAAATAAGACACACATAAGGAATATGTTTGGTTCCTTACCCCGAGACCCACCTGATCGTACAAGCCTGTCCAGCCTCTCCATAGAGGGGGAGGGCACCCTGGACCTGGGGCTGCCCGGCAATGAGCACTCGGAGCCGGCATCAAAAGAGTCCTCATGGTTCTGCACCAGCAGCTCTCTGATACACTTGTGGCAGACACTGTGCTGGCAGGGCAGGATCAGAGGATGGGTGAAGAGCTCCTTACAGATCGGGCAGATCAGCTCCCTCTCGATGTTCTTAATTGGAACCTGGAGATAGAGACACAATTAATGAAATCTGCCAAACAACAAACTAAAATTGATTTTTTTTTTGGGACGGCCACAACTGATGTGTTTTTCTTTAACATACCACCAACCAGGGGTGAGGATGCCTTTTACAAAGTGAAGTAAAGAAGGCAAACAGAGACAGAAATGGATGTACTGATGAGCCAAAAATACTTCAGAGACTAATGAAGCTGTTGACAAGTGAACTTAGGACATTTTAGGCACAGATAAAATTAGCTTTTTTTTGTTCATACTTTCAGGCAGGGACAGTAATCATAACATATCAGGGAGGGGGTGTACTGGAAAAATATTGATAGCAAATAAATGACGTGGAAACACTATAATACTCCATTCAAATGAAAAGCCAAGAGTAGCACATATCATCTGCCACTGCTGTCAGTCAGCCTAGCAACCAGCCACGGAGTCTTTACCATGTTTCTGATACATTACATAAGACAGGATTAAACCCGGCTAAATATAGACAAACACTGAAATGCACGAGTCCAACAGCTCACGTTTGGTTACGTGTGGAGAACGTTCAAACAACGTATCTACTACATGAAGCGACTAATTCCGTTCAGGTGGTGAGATCCAGCATCCAGCCTCGATCCTCTGCTGAGTGGATCAGATACATGAATTCAGTCCCAAACGCCTCCACACGTGTGAAGACAATGACCAGGCAGACAAGAGGAAGTTTAACCAGCAGAGAGCAAACTGCCTCCAGACGTGTTCAACGTGAATTGTCCCTTAAAGAACATATAACCCGTAACAACTGGCCTCATACTTTCTACTAGATGTCCTGAACTTTTCTCAGTGTCCGGACTCTCTGCACGCACAGCGGAGTGTCGGACAATGACGAGTCAAAACAGGTTTCATCACCCTCAAAACTCTCCGCAAACTCTCCCACAACTTACCGCAGTTGAGCTGCTGCGCCGCATCTCTGCAGACATGGAAGAGGGAGAAGCCGAAGCCTGAGTGCGTGTCTGCGGGTTAAAACACTCTTTGTTGGAGCTAAGAAACCAGCGCCAGCAGGGGATGCCGACACCGCCGGCGGAGTGAATTTAAATACTGTGACGCTGCTGAGAGGCAGAGCCGTGAATCAGCAGCCAATTCAATGCTGCAGTGCAGGCGGACACAGGCGGGCGGGGGAGGGGGGGGAGGGGGGGGGGGGGGGGGGGGAAGAAGGGGGAGGGGGGGGGAGGGGGGGA
>CAAKHC010001493.1:34497-46539 GCA_901007825.1 Macroramphosus scolopax
GCTATAGGAACTGACGTTGCCTTCAAGTGCTCCTTGTAAACTTAAAGAGACTCGTCAATCCAACCTGTCGCCCATTCATCCGCTTTAATCAATTGTGCATGCTGGTGAATTTACTAGTTGTCTAGTTCAGTCAGAGTGATTTATATTGCAATAAGAAAGATTTATTGATCCCAGGATAGTTTTACAGTGACACAAGCACAATAACAGATAGGCCTACCAGAGGCCGATGAAGTGCTGATACAATACAATTTTTATTAAGTCCGATATCGCAAACTTAATGGGCCGATATCTGCCAATACTGATACCAATCTGATACCGTCTCTCTTTGGCCAGGTGCACACCAGAGGATAATTGGGACGATTTTTGATTGATTCTGATTGTAAATATTTAACTTGGTTGACATTTGTGATTTAAATATGAAAGGATCAGAGAAGGAATATATTGAGCAGAAACCCTGCATTAGCCAACAGATAGATACTTCAACTGTGAACAAATATTGTACACCCCTAAAGGAAGAAATGTCCTACATAGCCCACAACACAAGTCAGTTATGAAATATTGATGCTTCTTTCTAAACTTTTTCAAACAAATATTTGAGCAGCATTCTTCCAGTATTGATGGTCAGTATTTGACAACTGCCGATAATGAGTATTACATCCCATATCTCTGATTTACCTATCAGTATATAACCCAGTATACTATCACAAACTGCAGCCTCCAAAAGAAGATGTAGTGTCTGAGCTAATCGAATGGCCAAAGTGCAGAGTCACTGAAGGCAATGCGGGCCACGTCAGCACTCTGCAGAGTAATTCACTCCATAATTCCAACTCCCCAGAGTATCAGTCAGTCTCACTGGAGACATGCAGGCTTCATCCAAGTCTACTTTCCAATTATCTGCTTCCCGTTCTGCAACAGTAGAAGGCTTGTAGGTTGGGTACAGCCTGTAGAGACCCATCGGTTCCGAGAAGGCTGAGAGCCGGATGTCTAAACGCAATCCTGCATCATTTGGTGATGAAGTACCCCTTCGCAACACAGACTCCTGTTTTGGAGTCCAATCTTAATATTGATG
The DNA here is from genome assembly GCA_901007825.1 of Macroramphosus scolopax. Classification (NCBI taxonomy): domain Eukaryota; kingdom Metazoa; phylum Chordata; class Actinopteri; order Syngnathiformes; family Centriscidae; genus Macroramphosus; species Macroramphosus scolopax. The sequence goes on from CAAKHC010001493.1 coordinate 35,567, forward strand.
TATAAATGTCACAAAAAGGACGTAGAACACCAACTCACTCTACCACTAAAGTATAGGCTGTTCACATTATCCTGTGGTCACTGCCTCAACAGACTTTCCACACGCTATATGTGACTGACATTTATACTTCAGGGTAAATGTTTGTATTTCTGTTTTTATATATCACATGAGCTGCAACCACCAAAAAGAGATCCGACAATGAATCTGTCACCCATTTGTTGCCATTGTAATTTTGCTTTCAAACTTGATGAATGATTTATCTGATACTCCTTTACCTAGGAGTCTCTTTTGCTATTTAATTCTAAAAAAAAAAACATCACTGTAGTCTGTATCTGTAGCTTCAGGGAGTTCGTGCAGTGTCTCTCTATTCATCACATATGTTACATACATGTAGGGCTGAGGGAGGGAAGAAGCTGGTTTAACCCCCCTCCCTATCCAGGCACGTAAACACCTCAGTAACCCGGTGCCCTGACTCACTGCACAGCTGCTGCCAAGTGTCCCACATATTGAAAAGAGTCTGTGCCCTGCCTGCAGCACTATCGAAACTACCAATCCACTCAGCGCCTGACGCCTCTAATTAAACCCTTTATTTTCACGCTTTCTTGAAGAAGAGAAGCATTGAAGCCAGAAAACTGAGCCATTGAATAGAACAGAACATTAACTGATGGAGCAGAGGACATACCGTATAATAACGCCTTAAATAATGATAGATAACGTTGTATGAAGACCAGTATTTCATAAATAGGTATAACACCTGTTACAGAAATAGACTACAATACAATATAATGTTTCTATTTATCTAATAGAAGGAATATTAAGAGATAATATGGTACATCTCTATTTTATATATGCATCTTTGAAAGAATAGAGCAGAATTCAATATAATATTCCCCAACAAAAGACAAGACAATCAATAGAACAGAGACTATATAAGATCATGACAGAGGCACAGCAGACAATATAATATAGTCATATCAGTGCTTAATTCAGGCCTGAGAGAATTAAACGGGATTAATAATGTTGGTGTGATCAGAATAGCACCTGAAACACCTGTGTCATTGATTTCTTTTCAAATTGTGCACGAGTGTTAAGCCTGTCAGCATCCCTCCATCCTCCGACAGACGTGCAGGCCGGCGCGGCGCCGCTGCCGCCGGATCCTGACAGCCGACAGGCCGCCGACGTCTGTCAGGACGGTCGTAAATCATCCGGATGAAACTCACCTCGCCCCGCTCGATCCGCTCCACGATGCTGGCGAACTCCGTCATGTCCTCAGAGTCCGACATGGCTACAGATGATGAGGATGAGGATGATGATGAAGGAGATTTACAAGTCGGTAAGCTAACAGGAATATTAAAATAGCGGGGAGACACAAACAGCAGCTGCGGTTTGGATGAACGTGATCGCGAGCTTCACAGGGGAGCTGAGACAACGTCAAAGAGCCGCTCCTCCGTCCACATCACCATCCTCTCCCTCCCTCCGGGCTGATGTCCGTGCAGTCTACGGTGCATGCGCCGGCTGCAAGAAGCCAATTTGATCCGAGTTTGCCTCCTCTTGGAGGGAAACCCCGCCCTCGTCTCATCATTACTGTACCATCTCCATCCATCTTCCTCCACTTCATCCCTCAGCGGCGATGTCTCGATGTCCTCACAGAGCCCTTTGTACCCTCATGCCCTCACGTAGATCCTCCCGTTATGAATGACTTCCGTTTTGTTTTCCACCAGTCACTTTTAATAATCATAATAATCTCTCTGAGGATTACAGACTTGGAGTGGGGGGTCTTAAATCTGTGGGATTCAGTTATGTTGGGCGTTCATGCACGAACTAACGGATGCTCATCTGTGCGTGTTTTGCTTTATGGGATCATTTCTGCTCATTTGAGCCCAAATGTGACAGCTCTTTGCTCTAAGGAGGGTTCAGGGAGGAGTTGCCCCAATACCCCAAACTGGGACCTGCTTCATGCATGAGCCATCAGGGGTGGAGGTGGAGTTTTTCTGCCCCTGTCAGTGACTTTATTATAAAGGACTGCGATATTCAGACATTAATCCATTTAAGACGACACGGTTATATACAGAGTTGTATATGTTTATAATCCCACTATGAAATCCTGTTGGAGCCTTGCAGCACTTGCAGCACCTACAAACAGTTCTGGGATGAAAAACATCTGGCTGACAACCAGTCCAGATGTGGACTCTTGTAAATTCTGAATCCACCTGACCGTTGGCATCTATAGTTGTAAAAAGTTTCAGGTCAGATTCCGGAGGGGAACTCTGTTGTTTGTATGTAGATGATGGGATTATGAATGGGATATTTAATAAACATTTAACCACATTAATTAAGATAGTCAAACTCAATAGCCAAATTAAGGCAGCCCATGTAAACATAGTCAGTAATGGGTCCAGACTTGTGTCCGTCCCCCGTCCCCCCCACCCCACCCCCTTTACGGACCCCTGTGAGCCGGTATGCAAGGCCGGATTAAGTTTGTGTTTTAATTTTTCTGGCAATGCCACTTGTTCCGCGTCACCAGATGGCCTCACGGCTTCATGCAGACACATTCCACCCCATTGAGCACGTAGAGTGGGACAAGCAGTCTGCCCTAACTGAGCAGGCTGTGCATGACATCACTATCAACTCACCCACGAGCTGACCAGTGTTTCCACGCGACCGCTGCTGACCGACATCAACGGGGGAAAAACATTTCTCTGCTGAGATCTTGGGGGGGAGGTAGGAACTTTTAATCAGAAACAAAGCGTTTAAAGCTTTATATAGCTTTTTGTGACTCACTTTAATATTGCTTTGTAATATTCCTATGAACACATTTTGGTTTGCCTGTTTACAGCCTGGCTGCAGCCTGTCAACATGCTCAGAATGCTGATGATACCATGTTGATCACGGTCACCATCTAATGTGCTTTAAAGTAACACACAGTTAAGTCGAGCAGGATGACAATGGCTTTAGTTTGCTAACAGCCTAATTAGTACTAATTGGACAAATTAAAGGGAATTAAAGGAAAGTTTCTGAGGTTGAGATATCCCCTTGTTGTCGAGGTGTCATGTTCAAAAATCCCAAATGCGAACCACATAGTGGAGCGAGAAGAAAACCATCAACATCACTGTGATTCAGCATGTGCACATCATGAATGTATAATATTATTTTGTGCTAGTTGATGTTGAGATGTTTCTTTAGATAAGTGACCTGCAGTAGGTGCTGCAGGAAAGATCAGGGGAAGTGAGCAGGATTCAAACAAATGTTAGTAGGTCATGTCTGATTATTGACGCTGATGCATTTAATTAAAATATATTCTAACAACATCCATCATGTCTGCAGTATTAATATGAGTAATATATTTTCTAGATGACAACTGGTTGAACTGTGCTTGACAGTAACATTATTCCTATTAATGGATTCTATCTGAACCATCAACTCGTTATGAATTCAATAGCTAATAGTAAATTGTTGTATCATTAGAAAATGACTTGAGCTCGTTGATCAATTTAAGTACTCCGAGTGGTAATATCAAGCTTTTATTACAGACTCTCGGGGGAAAGATGAGCCGGGGGCTCTGTGGATATGACACTTGACTGCCCTTTAAAATGCCACATTACTGAACCACAGTACCATCGTCTTGACTGAAAAATCAATAGAGCGCATTGATTAGTGTGTTTTACTAAGTAGAGTTGGTTCAAGTTAAATAACTACAAATAATGCAGCTGTTATATAAGCACATACGTCCACCCAGGGGCCTGTGGATCATTAGAAATGACTCATTCTTATCACATGACAGCAAACTATAAACACATTATGTTCTTGTGAGGTAGCAACAGTGGAAACAACACAGGAATCAAGTGGACAATGATAAAGACGCAATGGATGGTCCAGAACCAGCGTGGTTGAGTCAGATTTTACCTCAGAATGTTATTTATAAAATCACGTCTCTCCCGGAAGATAATAATATAGGGTGACATGCAAGAGCTGTATTGAACGGGGGACGATCTGAACACACAACTGCAGCTGCAGCTGACTGTCGAAGGATTGTCTGCAGACAATTTGAATCTAGGTGGGGCTGCAGTCGCTGGGGGATACATTTCAAAATCTGTTTCTTTTAAACACAGCAAAACATGATATTGTAGCTCAAAAGCCGTTTAGAATGTTGAATATCTAAGTTCCACTCCGCCACATTTGACCGGATCATATTACCATATCAGTGCCAGCAGTGAGGACTATGACTGAGCGTCCCCCCCCCCACCACCACACACACACATCCACACACACAGACTCATTTCTTAATCACTGACCCAGCAAATAAGAGAATCAAAAATCACCATCAGTCCAGTGTCTGTTAGTATGAAGCACAGCTCATCCGAAAATGAAAGGCCGTGGAAGCAAATGAGTGGAAATGCTGAGCAGTTGTCATCTTTGATGTTAAAAATAGAGCGACCACATTTTTGAGTCACCTAAACACACAGCACAGGCTGCCGAGGCTTTGGTCTCTCCTACAGATTAACCATTTCACTTCACATGCAACAGAAGAAACAAGTGACTGTGATTTAAGTATTGTTTAGTGTCTTCTCTTGACCTTTTTTACTTTAATGAACCACAAGATGAGAATCGGTGCTGCCAGCAGCTCCCTGACTGATACTAAACACTTGCATGGAAGATTTATAGCAGGCGGTTTGCTTTGACACAGCTGTTCACTCTCATGTGCCTCAGAGGTTGAACCTTCATTCAACAGGTTGATGACATCTGCAGATCGTATTGTGCGGTTGAGGACGATTTCCAGCGCTTTGCTGCCTTCATTTCAAAGTGGACGCTCATTAAAGGTTGGAAATGTTGCGTGCAATTTAATCATTTGTCTGTCAGGAAGTTTATCGCACTTCTTAGTCTTGATGTTTAAAAAGCTGTAAATCACACACAGACAAAGTCATGGAAACCAGACGACGAGTTAGTACGTGTCTTTATTTACCATACATACAGTATTCACTGCCAAGCTACAATCAACATCCTCACATTCACAGCTGCAGCACTCTGATACATCACACGTCAACATTTGCATTCCCAGTCCCTCTGGTGTCGCTGTAAACATTTCTTTCAGCTTGACCACTTGCACAAAGGAAGTCACTTATTTATAGACATTTACATTTTTTTTTTATCTACACTTAATATTTCTACAAAGCATAGAAAAAATAAACTCCGTTACATTTATTGTTACAGTATTCGTCATTACATTATGTATATTAGTTGATGGTAGCGCAAAGCATTCAGGATCGACCCGGTATGACGTGCAGCCTCTTTATATGTTGTGGGAGTGGCTGCAGTGTAACACGGCGTCACAATAAACATCTGCTGAGCTGCAGCCGTCGCCTTTTCAATCCTTTTTAAAGTACAGTTCGCTTTGAGGTATTCTGACTCAGCCATTTATTCCCTCCTACTGGAAATACATTAGCGCTGGACTTACAGGGACAAATCCATACTCAGGGAGAACTCCTTCTACCAGTCAGCTTACGGCTGATTAGACAAATGAAGACAGGGGGGATGAAATGGTTTACAGAGGTTTGGAGGTGTTCATGAATATTTTAAGGACTCAGGATTCTCTTCCATTTTTAGTGCATTTCTCGATGGAAATAGTTAAAACTGCCAAGATCTGCTCAGGCATGCTGCAGGGTGAAGCTAGGTAAAGGAAGAAGAGAACATTCAGAGAGCAGTGACCCAGACGGATGCTATCGAGGCACATTTCAGAGTCAAGTCTGAGTGAGCGGTCTGGCCATGTGACTTGACCTCCATTGAGGAGAGAAACTCAGCCTAAGGAGCTTGAGGAAGGAAGAAATCATTGACTAAGAAACTACTGTTTCTAACTCCGATGATTAAATCAGTGTTTGTTCGGTTCGTCACAATAATCATGTGTTTGAGACTCGATCCAGCAGCTGCAACGGAAGTTATATGAGCGTTCCAAATGATGTGTGAAATGAAAAATTACAAAACCAAAAAAGTCTCAATTAAATGATGTAATATCTTTAAAAAAAAAAAAAACTTTAATTGTAGCAAAGCTAAAAATAATAAAATGTTTTGGTTCTCACACCAAAACAAGGCTATATAACACCGGCTGGAGCAGAGAGGAGATTCCAGCCGCCGACAGTTTACTTTTAATAATAGATGTGTGGGATCATTTATTTATTCTCCTCTCTCTGTTCTCTCCTTTCCTCTCCTCTGTCTGCCTGGTCTGATTCCTGAACTTCAAAAAGAGAACAAGTCTGTGGGAAAGGAGACGAGGTCATGTGTGGCGTCACCGCTGATTAAATATCTTTGACAGCCAGTCAGAAGCGGGGATGCACACAGTGGACTCCCACAGGTTACACGGTGCAGACAGGTCACTGTGTTTGTCCACCAGCGCCCTGCTGTGCTATTGTCTCCTGCTCACTTGACATGGTGGGGAGCAGGTGGTTTCTCAAAATGAATATGCGTGTGCGTGTGTGTGTGTGCGTGTGCGTGTGTGTGTGTGTCTGTGTGTCTGTGTGTCTGTGTGTGTGTGTGTGTGTGTTTAGGGAGGGGCTTTAGCTGGGAGCTGGAAGAATGGAAATGTTGCTCGCTTGAAATCACAACATTGATGTGGAAGAGAAAAAAACAGGATGGTCTCTACATATTTGGATTTAAAAGAAAACTACAGATCTCCAACCTGGAATTAGCTCCAGGGTAAATACGGCTGGTCACTGGAAACATCTGTTCATGGTCTGAGAGCCTCTGTGCGGACAAGGAGAACTGCTCTAGTCTAAGCACACTCTGCTCTTTGATTTTCTACCTGCCTCCTTTCTGCTCTGAAAATAACACGCAGATTCCCAGTCATGATGCCACTGTCTCGTCGTTTTTCCTATTGATTTCATGTTGGCTTGTGCCTTGCAGGGAATATGGAAGCTGGTGAAGGAAGTTCAGCTCAGAGGTCAGGGGTCATGGGCATGTTGAAACAGGATCTGCAGTTGGAATGGACAGCTACTGCCTTAAAGGGAAATGTTCTCCCTCATACCAGCTTCCCTCTAAAGGCTCCCTCTCTTTTTCTGTTAGCCTCAAGAAAAAGGAGAACAATAAAGAAACAAAGCCTGTAGCTAAGTTCATGTTTAATCTTCTTCCCCTACAACATTTTAATGATCTTCCAACAGTCATAGATTTGCCCCTTAAGCTGGTTGTTGGCTCCTAGCTGCCCCTCCCTCCAGTGCACCCCAGCAGTTCCATTCAAATCCCATCAGTAAATAAAGCCAGGGGTGGTGAAGCTGGAGGAAGCTGAAGTGCAAGGCTCAGGAGAGCAGACGTGCCAGGCTGGAATCACCTTTGGGACTGGAGAGTTCGAGGCTTTGAAGGTTCAACAGCAATGTAGGGAAGGAGACGAAAACAATACTCTTCTGTTGGGAGATTGTACTCTATTTCTATCTCAAGGAAACATTAATATTTGTCTCAGGAGGTTGTTAGCAGAGGCCAGACTGTGATGAGGCTAAAGGCTCAGGAGGCCTTTTAGCAGTGTTCTCCAGTCAGCCATCTTTTGTGTTGTATTGTGATAGACTTGGTCCACTTCTGTTTTGATGAACACAGCTGAACACACAGACTGTGGAACAGCTCGTGTTTCACTTGCGTTCACTCTTGTTACTGCAACTCAAGAGAACAGAAGCGTATCTGTTGCACCAGACGTGTCAGACAGCAGACAGCTAAAGCTTTCTGTAAAGGTATTGTTGAGCTTCACGTCTATATTCCTCAGGTGTATGTGTGTGACTACAATGACTGTATGTTGGGTTCTGGGTCCAGCCAACCAGGTGGTTTACACTCGCTATTGTGCCACTGAGAGAAGGACTCAAGCTGCTGCCGCCCTGCTATGAAGCCTGGGGAAACGTTGTATGAAGAGCAGGAAACTTTCATAGACTAACAAACTTTCAATATTTAGGCATCTGGAAATCTGGCAAATAATTTTATTAAACCACAATGCACATTTTAGTTTATAACAACAACAAAAAAAGGCAGCAAAAACAATGTGGCCTATGTTGGTTAACAGCAACACCACTTGAAATTGTCCAAAATTTGGCTCTCCCACATTACTAGTTTGTAACTGGAGTAAGGGCTGGGCGATATGAAGGTATTTACAATGCAACGATAGAAATGTGACCTACGATGCGGATTCATTCATCAATATAATTTGATGAATTTCCAGAAACCCAGCAAGGGCCCGTCACCTCTGACCGACTTCTATTAGATGTTCCTGAACCTGTTCAGAGGCGGAGCCGTGGATCATCCTGTTGTCAGTGCTGTCTGGTAAAGCTGCCGGTATTGTCCCCCCACGTCTGCTGCAGCTGCTGGAGGTGCTGAAAGGCTCTCTGGGTGATGTTAAGAGCTGGGTGGACCTTCCTCAGACTGGGCTCTCCGATCAGAGACAGACCACACAGCCCTAAGTAGGCATGAAGAGGGTCTGGCAGACGAGACGGAGAGAGAGAGACAGGATGAGCGGTTAATGAATAGAGAGCAGAATGTGACATTGGCATGAAGAGTGAGAGAAAAGAGAGAATAAGGAGAATCTAGGTCAGTGATGGTTAACATGTATCAGAGCAGAAGCATCTGCATGTGGCAGGTCTGCAGCCTTCAGAATGATCAGAGCTCAAAGGATGATCATGGATGTCACCTCACTCTCCATTACCGATTCAATAAAACAATAAACTGATTTCCTATATACACAATCATTAAGCTGAAGGATCCTTTGTTTCTTGTCCTGCTCCTTTAAGTGGATATAAATAATTCACATAGCGTAGCCCTGTGACCCCCAACTCCTCTGGGATCAGAGTAAGAGCTGCACCGGCAAGTAAATGGAACAGTAATTGAATTATAATGAAACGATAGATGATTGAGGGTCCGCATCCGAATCAAAGCACCATCAGCTGCTTCAACCAGGATTTATAGTTACTGACACACAAGGACACACGGAAGAGACGTCGGAATTAGTCACACAGGGCTGCAACTATGATTTAGGTCATAAAACCCGTCGTAAAACATCTTCAAACCACTGGTTTTATCCACGCAATTGTCCAAAACAGAAAGGTTTTACATTAAGAATGATACAACCAACAGAGAAGCATCATGGTGTCATTGATTGATGAACATACAATTAGTGCTTCATAAATAGAAATACCACTTGAATGTTTGAATGAAGGTAGACTGTGTCACTATTGTAAATGATGTTTTGTCTTTGTCTGTGTCGAACAGACTGTGGAGAATATGATTCATAAGCCGGAGCGTCACTGTAGCACCACACTGCTTCATTTATAACGGTCATGTGAAAGTTAATTAATTCATGACTAACAAGAGCTACGGCAGACTCTTATGACATTTTAATGTGGTCCGCCATTAGAGCAGCGATGTAGCTTTTATTATAGCCATGAAATCAGACAGTAAGACATGACAGTAGATCTCTTCGTGGGGTTCGTGACAGAGGTTTAGGGTACTGGCATTAACTTCTAAAAGGAGAGGTTAATACCAATACTTCCCGTTACTGCTAACTTAATGGTTTTAGGTGGCAGTATAACTGTCGATGTGAAATAGAACAATAAAACACCACCGCTTTTGCCGCAAGTCACATCATCATGCAGTCTTGAGAGCCGTGCAAAGACAATCATTTAACCATCATTCCCAAATCAAAATCTCAGTGAACATACAAACACTCACAGCGTTCATTATCTACCTGCAGGATACACAAATGGTCAACTTCTCCTACTATGAACTCAAAGATGACAGGATGTTGCTGGAAGAGCAACTGTGGACAGAACCTGGTTGTTTCAAATGTTCAAAGGGCATCTGGCGAGATGTTCACATCTGCTTGACAAACACCTGGCCTCTTCTACTGTGCTGTCATTGTTACTTCCCTATCACTCCGGACCAGCTCATGCATGACTGTGCCAAAGCGATCTGACCCCTACACAGAGAAAGAAGCTTTTCATTTCCTAAAACTCTTTTGTTGAGGAATATTTACAGGTTTGTGTCGATACAGTGGCTGTTCTGCCTCATTGTTTATTCCAGATTATCTTCCCTGCCCTCTTTCTGTAATGTGAGGAGCTCCATCTCCTGTGTCCTCGGGCTGGCTGTGAACAATCGCCTCATCAATTACACAGTACAAGGGCGAGCAAGAGCACACAAACACACAGACACACACACACAAGCATGTATGCCATTGGAAGTTTACAGTTACAGGAGCTGATCTATAGGAAAACTGCCAACCGAGACTCCACCCCGACATCTCCACACCTGTGAAGGGCACAGTAGAAACTGGCCAAACAGGAGGGAGAAATACAAAAAAGAAGTATTGAAACTGTTTAGTTCCACCTGAATTTTGCCTTGAAGGTCAATTACGGCAAATAAATATTCAGTGTTTGTGTCTTTCCAGCACATGGACGATCAGAATGCTGTTCAACCCCATCACCTCCTGTTGACTATACAGGAGTGTAAAGCTCAACCCCACTGCAGGTGCACAAAACAATACTGACAGAAAAACAGAAAACAACAATGGCAACTTTATGCATTTGGCTACATTTTCATCTCTAGTTAATCTGATGACTGAAGCACCTGCTGCAATATATTAATGTAATGGTCATTTATTTGTTTACCTGGATGGCTGTCGGGCCACTTCGCGAAGCCCCCCACCAAACGATCTTGTGTGGACAGGATGAAACTCCTGTTCTTGTCGAAGTCTGTGTACTGGAACACATCCAACAGCTACGGCAGAGATGTTGGAAGGATTAGAGAGGAAGGAAGGGAACAATGGAGAAATTACGACAGGAAACATGTCGATTATGGTCAACCGGTTTCTGTATCGGGTTCAATGCAAAACACTTAGAGATGCTATCATGCTACACTTAATGAGTTTAGATGATGTTGATTATATCTCTGCATTCCATTTCACAAAAGCTGATAAACACCAAACACTTGCCACCAAATACTTAGTGATGAAAACATCAGTT
>CAAKHC010001494.1:1664-12776 GCA_901007825.1 Macroramphosus scolopax
CCCAACAGCCGAGTCGTCTGTCAACGGTCTGCACTAGATCCGGTGTCGAATGAGGGAAGAAGAAAAAAAGAGAAATGACAGCGAGATAGGGGACATCCTGTTCAAGACGAGCAGAGAGCGTGAAACACTGGGGGAGAGAATGCAGGATTGCAGTAAAATGCATTAGTTGATTAATCTGCTTCTGTTTCTCACATATGATAGTAAACCGAATATATTTTGGACTATTGGTCACAGAAAACAAGATATGCGAGCGCCCTTCCTGCTGTCAGGAAAAAATGTCAAAATGTTTTTATACTAATCAGCAGATAAATCAATAATGAAATTACTTTTAGCACAATCATAGCCATACAAAAGGCAAAAGGGGAAATACATTCTGCAGGAAAATCCTCCTGAACCACTTGGAAAATTTAATGTATTATGCATTTTAAAGCCCACCTCTATTATGCAATACTGAGGTGTTCAGTCTTTCCATTTTCCTTCTCAGAGGTACAGTGATACCACAGAGCTCAAAAGTAATTGAAAAAGCAGATAATATTAAGACAACCAAAGGCTGAGAACAACGTTTTATGAAGCTATCCACAGGAAACACAATATTGTGGACCATCTTGTGATGTGACATATATGAAGCTGAACCCTAAGACAAAGTCAAAATGTTTCATAATGAATAGTTACTTAATGCAATATTGTATACATATCTATATCATGTAGTATATACACACACAACAATTTCAGAATCACAGAATTCAACAATAAAAATGTAATGAAGAATTTTGTAATTTGGAGAAAACATGGGTTTCCCTGCAATACATACATGTTCACAATGCTCAGTGGAACCGAATAAAATGTTCTGAGAACCATACCATGTTTTGGTTTCTTTAAGGACACGATGCTGCTTCTGTGTTTCACTGAGGGAGGGGCTCAGCTCCTCCTCCACACGCAGACACACACAGTCATGTCAAAAGATGCATGCAAACAATACGCTCGTCACCCGTCGCTTTGTCGTAGACAGTTGGTCCCTTGTTGACATTCCAGGCTCTGATTGCCACATCACTGCTAGTCTCATCCAAATCCAAAAAACAGGAGTATGACAGCTAAATTTAGATTAGAGCAACATCTAAACGGCTATTGTGAGTCAGGACAGTAATTCAATTTACAAAAGAATGATTGCTTTCTTTTTCATAATTTATTTCCTTTAAATATATTGAAACATTTGCTTTGATAAGAAAAACAGTACGATGTGTAACATAGAAATCAATTGATATTCATCAATTTTGAAAATGTATTTAAATACCTATTAGATTGTTGAACCTTTTTTCATACGCCATAGGATTAGACACTCCTGACGACAAAATGTGCTTAAAATCGTCCTAGACTGGCTCAACACTTTGTCCATAGTTACAGTATAAACAATCGGTAGAAACACCTGAGCTGATGGAAGTCATTCAAAAGCTGCAGACTGCAAAGACTCAAAATACAAATAGCATTCAGTGCTTCAAAAGACAAATTACCTTTTAACAGTAGTGAGTCAGAGGAGGGAGAAGAATCTGAGAGGACTTTAAATAAAATGCGCTAACAAAGGAGAGATAATCGAAGATATGAGAAGAGTAAGAACATGAGATGAGCTGAAGTAGAGATAACAACTGAAGGGCTGACAAAGGACTGCCCCACATGAGCTGCTCGCTTGTCTTAGCAGATCAAATGTGAAATGTTTGAGTGAGACACACAGGCGACCAAGCAAGAATGTCCAGTAAATAAGCACACACATTCTCCACGTTAGAAACACACCTATTCAACAGACGAACCTGTACTTGCGTGCACAATGCACACAAGACAAACACATTGTGCTACCAAGCATGCTCAATGACTGTGACAAAATGCACTTTCTGCCACAGCATTGACTGTTCCAGAATTAAGCTCACATACAAATGAACCACACAGCAAGCCATCACTTGATGGTACTACTCACATCAGTTGTTTGCTGATGAATCAAAATCACCAACTCTGGGCTATTTTACAACTGTCAAATATCTACATTCATTGAAGGGAAAACATTTATTGTAGATGAAAATGCTTCAAATTAGAACACCAGCACCTGCATGATAGTGCAAATCACAATATTACGAGCTATTAACTGCACGCTAATCAGATATAACTATCAATATGTAATCGTTTTTCATTCAAATTAAATGAGGTGAGCAAGACTGGCAAACATAACCAATACATTATCTATTCAAGAAATCAATGAAAAATAAGTCAGAAAAGGTAGTGAAATTGATATAAATATTCTAAATTGTGGACTAAATATAAAGGGAATATGTATAAAACATCAGCCAGGTTTGTACGAAGCCCTATCTCCCTAAACATTCAATGTTTACACACTTAGGCAAACAATCCAAAAAGGCAGGAGATATCTATCATTTAACAATATAAATGCATTCTTTCATTACACGTTTTATAATTTTTCACAACACAGATGTAAGAAAAACATCCATGATGAATAATTAGCTTTAAGCCCTATGTGAGCATCAAAACTTAAGTTCCTTAGATCCTGCTTGGTTGCTCATACTGTGCTGGTCCCTCATTGAAACATTAACTCCTTACACTTTAGGATACTGACAGGCCTAATTTAGCTCAGCATCGCGTGCTGACAGAACATCCTGTGGAAGCTCAACTCAATGTGTCTATGTGCATGTAAGTGTGTTTGCCTCCTGTTTTGAGAACACACACGTTGTGCTTACACATACAAACAAGCACAGACAAACAGCTGTGCTTTCTGAGAACTGACATTGAATGCTGAGACAGTGTCCCTGCTAACTTCCCTAAAATGTACTCTGCCCCTGCGCTAATGCTGGCGAGGGAAAGAGGCTGGATCTTTATCTTAATCACCAGCTTCCCTGATTTTCTCTAGCCCCTTGAACACACACGCGCACGTGCAAATCAGATGCACAAATTAGAACACAGACTTTTAAAAGTCACACAGACAGAGTGCATGCTGCAGGGCTCCAACACGTTCTCATCCAGGATGCAGACGGTCTGACATGGCTGCCGGTGCAGTGTGAGCCGACTCCTCGTTGGGAGAATTGTTCCGACTTGAAAATGCTGGCTGATGTGTTGCTGGTAATTCCGGGCTCCATTGTGGCAGCAGAGCGCTGATTCAGCCCTCAGACTAAATTTAAACATCAATCAGAAGTCCTCTGTCCGAGGCAAAGATGCAAAACTTGACAATTGCCTCTTCAGCATCTGAGGTGTTGACAGGAAAAGTGACCTCACAATCATTGTCTCTTTTCATATTTTCTCTCTCTGCCCTTATAAAACACGTAATCTCTAAGTTTGTTCTATATATTAAATGTAATTTCAATTGAGTCATAAATATGCCAAGTCTCATTATCATTAAAACAATTAAAATTTAAATTACAACCCAGAATTACAGAAAGTATAACAACCTCAGGAAAAAGCACACACAAAGCATGAAATTAGATGATAAATGCTGCAGGGTTTCCTTGCTTGCCTGAGTGTCACTCGTTCACACAGAACAGGAAGCATCCTGAGGTGGTTCGTCCAGTCGTTCCCTGCTTGCTGCATGCCCACATGAGGCTAATGGAGGACATGGATCACATAGACAAGCTCCTTCCTCAGAGCATAGTGTGGCCAAGAGGCCATATTTGAAAGGGAATGACAGATAGATTCATTCCCTCTTACATCTCATGTCATTCAGCTTTGAAGGACTCCAGATTCCATTCCATGAGGGGAAGGAAAAGAAAAAAAAAACCTTGTTCTAGTTTAATTTCACTAAATCTCACTGTACTGGAGTTAGAGGATGAACTACACCAGTTGTCTGTCTTTCACGAGCTAAGCAGCAAGCTCTGTCGGGAAACGGCGACACACCTAGTAGCAGCAAACTCAAACTAAAGCATTTTTTTTTTATTATTTATCTATTTATTTAAACATCAAAGGAATGCTGTTCCAGTTAAAGGTTCAAGACATAAGCTGGAGAACCAAAAAACAAGCCCAAATCCATGACTTTTATGTGCAAGTCTACACTTTTATGCGCAAGTCTACACTACACTGGGTTTAAGGGGTCATGAATCAAATTCTATTGCTTATCACGTAGATCATAACCCAAAAAAGTGTGAAACATAACAATAATTCCAAATATTTTAACTTTTGATCCAAGCTTTTGGGTTAGCCAACTCTCTTGATCCCTGACAGAAAATAACATGCAAAATATGAGACCACAGAGCAGACGGAGTAAAACTGGACTGTGTTTGGTATGCAATGTTAGGTCTAAATGTACACTGTCTCAGACACATAAATCTTGTACAGCCCCAACTAAACACAAATGTACCAGCTGCAATGAAGACATAATTCTAAATTCAGACTTTTAGCATCAGTGATCCTCAGTGTGTAAGCAGCAATTGTAGTTGCTTTGTGCCACATGCACCCCAATTTCTCACTCCCGTCACAAACAAAAAACACCCCACAGACACTCTTCCTTTTAAGTGAAAGACAGAGAGAATATGTCTATGATCGGCAAAGACTCACATTTCCTCTCTGAGGTTTCACATTCCTGGGATTCCGTCTTAAGACCACTGCAGCCCATTTAAAACCATTCCCCATATGGAGGAGAAAAAAAAGAGACAGACCAGTCAAGCAGGAGGGAAGGCTGGGTAGGACTTTGCGCTTAGAGTAGGGTATACTTTGTGTTAAAAGATCACTCCACCTTTCTGTAACACACTGAGTGAGAAGCACTAAATCAGGGGAAACTCCATTCATATGATGTAGCCTTCATCTATCATTGTATGATGCAACTTGTGCATGATAGCACATTCGTCCTTATGCTATGCTCTAGGAATTCAATATTATGCAGCATTACAGCGAGGATGGCAATCTATGACCAATCAAAGGTAAAACGTTCTTTCTTTTAGTTGACATCAAATGTATTATCTGCTGCAGCTGCCACCTAGGCTTGAGTGATAACAAGGAGAAAATTCCCAAGGTATGATACTGTCAAAAATACAGAAGTTCCTCTTTCTATTAAACTGATACAGAGAGGCTGAAATAAAGCTCCAGAGAGCAGCCTCTTCTGATGGAACAGGTAGGTAAGAAATATGGCGACAGCAAGGGGTGGAGAGACTATAATAGGACAGGTAAAAAAAGAAGTATGGCTTTGTCCTTGTTTTAATGCTTAATGAGTTGGTTCATAATGATAAAGGTGAGCAAGCCAAAACAGACAAAGCTGTGTGCACTATTTGCCTCAATGAAATTGTCCCGCCACACCTCAAAGAGCATCCCCTATTTGCTGATGCATAAGTGAGGCCAATGTCAAAGACAGTCCAGGCAAACCATAGACGGTTCTCTAGCTAAATCAGCAAAGTACAGAGGGTAGCCAAAAATGGAAAATGTGCAAGGGAGCAGTACCAAGATCCGTAACAAAAGATAAGCTATGTTGCAATGACTTCCATGAGCAGCAGTGCAGCTTTTATGTTTTTACACAAATACCATGAGATACAATAAGATACTGTATGCTTCGATGAATGTCAGGAATATATAAAACAAAGACAAAGCCTACTACCACTGGAAGAACCTGGAATGCCTATATCTAGTGATTAGGTAAGACATATCACTGCGAATGTCTTCTCCCTATTTCTGAAACAAGAAATTTTACATAATGCAAAATTCTTTATAATTGGATGTAACGTTGGCGCGAATCAATCATGCAAACCGTTCCCTCCACCTTCTTAATGGATCTTTTGACATTTGGTACAGCACAACTATTCAAATGATGTTGGTTTTAAATCCAAAAAGGTTGATTTGTGACTACACATCCATAAAAGCCCACACATGAAGCCATCCACAGGTTGTCCTGTAATGCACCGTTACCTGCAACGTTATCATGCTTAACTATTTCATCTAATGTTAGGCTTACATACAAGCGGAAACTCCATTAGTACTCCACGAAGCTGATTTGTAAAATCCGAGGTACGCGGCTAGGTTAATACACCATGTCTCCCCAGCTAAGTTAATGTTTGCTAACAAGATACGGTCATTGACTTTTCATGGGGACTTCTTTCGAGTGCGTTCGGGTCAGGTACATTCAGTTAAAATTAACACAAACTAGTACACAATTCTAAAATAAAACTTCAGAATATATTAGGTGGAAATGTTCGCTATCACACACACCACACACGCAATGTGCTGCTGTACCACCAGCAGATGTTAGTTAGCCTGGTTGGCTAGCAGGCTAACTTGCTAACGTTTCCGAGCAGCGCAGGAGGGGGTTTAAAATCACTTACCTGTCAACCGCAGCTTTACTGGGCCATTCCTCCTAACTCCTTGGTTAGACATTCCCTTTTATGTCCCGGCTTGATGATAATTAAGAAATTGAAGAAACCATGCGTCAATGTAGGAGTTTATCAAAAATGTATCTACCAAAACAATTCCTCTGCTAGCTGCGTGTTAGCTTGTAGTATCACCATAGCAAATCACGCTGGCTGTGTATGCAACACAATGGTGTCATAAATAACGACATTGCTGAAATAGCAATCCTATCCCGAGCCTTGTTCCGTAAAAGATGCAAATAACTAAATGTTACATTCCCGAGATGGCGTTCAAGCTGCGAACCATAGGTACTTATACATATTAAGTGAGAGGTTTGCCCTCCATCCGGACAGTCGTCTGTCTACTCTGCAGCCCGTGTTGCTTGAAGTTGGTCGTGATGAGAAGACCGCTGCTGCAGCCAAACAGACGTTAGGGGATGGAACACATTAGCACATCCGGTAAAATGTTCCAACATAAAACACATCTATTAATTCTCACTAATGACCAACGAGACCCTTTCAGGTTGAAAGCTATAGCACGTCCAAATAGACGTCTTTAAGAAGTAAATTGGTTTCTTTCCCTAATTGTAGTCGTATGCGTCTATTCATCCCATTCAGATAAACATATAACTTACATGTTAGCGCTGCCTCAATGCGCAATGACTCACTAAACGAAAAAACAGCAATAACTGAACACTTCTGATCTAAAAAGCAATGTGACACATTTATCCCCAACAGTATAGAGAATAATACTCAAGGCTTATCAAGATTTTGTTGGAATGGTTCACAGATGTGTGATACAGTATTTAGGCTAACAGTCTTAGGAGTGGTGCAAATGGTCCGTTGATATTATTTTGAAGGTGAATTTGTCTTTTTTCCGGCCTTAATTTTACTAATTTGATGCAGCCTATTTGGGCATAGATAATTTAAGTAAAGAGTTCTGACACAGCTGAATTGTTTAAATTTTGAAGCGAAACACATTTATACAACAGTCAACATTGGATAAATACAAACAATAGTTTAATACGTTAGGAGCAGTGAAAACGCACTAAAGAGCATCAGAGTCCACTTTGGGCAAATGTAATCATTGCGTAAAACGCACAGGAACAATTTCGGAATTCTAATATACATATGTGAAATATCATGACTTTAGTCTAAAAGACATATAGTTATAAAGTATCACACAAAAATGTTCATGAATTATGAACAGACCATTTTAAACTTTACAATCAATAAGTTCCGATAAACATGTTTTTCCCCCTGAGGGTAGTAAGAAGAGATCTAAGCTGACTGTGCTCCTTGCAGCCTTCTGACCCATCGTTGCTGTATGTGTTGAAATGCATTACAACATAGATTTCATTCATAAAATATTTTATAAAAAGGGTAGTATAGAACAGTGGACTTATACAAATGTAGGCTCACACCAAACAAACAGTAAACGTACAGTACCACCTAGTGGTGACAGGATGCAGAGGCACCACATTTTCCTCTTCATATCTTCACCTGGTAACACCAGCATGTTTCACTGCTCACAGACAGCTTATATTTATATACTCATCTACAAAATGTATTAACAACTCTTGTTTTAAAACATGTATATTGAGTATTTGAACTGCTATGTACAAGAATGAAATGTCTAAAAAATACAAAATATCCATAAGGTACTAAGAGCTGCTGAACGTGTTAAAACTGGAAAGTGCTTTGGTTATCAGTTTTCTCGAAGACGTAAACATTTGAAGTGGCTTCAGGTTCCAGACATTCATCAGCCTCATTCTGAAAGACAAGATGGACATGAGGAGAGAATCATTAAATGTTTTGCATGAGTATGTTTTTGCATGTTTTAGGGATGGTGTCATGGACATGGAAGCTCAGGCTACTGTTGTACTATACCCCACATTTATAATTATTAATTGACAACTAATCCCTGCCATGATATATAGTATATGAAGCCTTTGCTGCAAATATTTAATCTGTAGATGAAGTACATCATTCCTAATTTCCGTCTGTTCAACAATCCATTTTTTTGGAAGAAGTGGTTCATATTTCAAATACTACAAAAGATCTTGTCACATCTATGTACATAAAACATACATACTTTACGAAGGACAAAGCAGAGATTAGATATCATAGTTTTGGCAGACTTCTATTAACTGTGTTCATTCCACTTACCTCTTCAGAAGAAAAACTGTCTAAAATATTGTGACAGGATTTGGAGATGGCTTCGTTGCTATGTGACTGCAGGGCTTCAATCTTTTTCAAACCATCAAACTCCTCAATCATGAGGCACAGTTCCTTGATTTCACCAGTTTTGATTGCCATCTGAGGACAAAGATGGAAAAGACAATGAACGTGAAATCAATTTTAATCTCATCCACTGTTAGGATAAACCAATGTATAATGCAACAACATGAATACGTTTCTGAGATAGGGAATTTATCGAAAGAAACCAATTCTATGAATCAAATCTTCCCCTGGAACTAAATACATCTTGCTAAAGAGTTTTTACATTTGAATTCTGTGCCCACTTTTTAAATCTACTCAGTGATAGATTAACTATATCTCAAAAAATTATGGATTATGTGAAAGTTAATTGCATAATACCCTGAGATAACTGAAAATAAATTGCAATTCAAACAAATTAGGATTGAAATCTACCTGACACGTGACAGTGTAAAATTGCAACACTTTTACAAAAATAAAACTTCTGTGAGCAACTCCAATTAAAAGACAGCAAAAAGACCTAAGTTATTCCTTTGAAGTCTTAGCATTTTACCTGTATAATATTGATAATAGCATCCAAGATGACCAAGACGATCTTGTTCTCTTTTGCTGTCAGCAGGTTGAGCAGAGGCTCCAGCACATTGCACTTGACCAAGTAGGCTATTTGCTCCACTGTTCCACCGCTGGTATAATTACATACAGCCCATACTGCCTCCTTCTGGGCCTTATAGTCTCCCTATGCAGAAAATACATCTTCAAACCAGAGTGAAGTATGGACATACTAGAGAAACTATTGACACACTTACAGAGCATGAATTAACATTAGCTATAAAATCATCAGAGATTCTTACTCGGATAGGTTAATTTTACAAGGAAACTATGCAGAATCAGAAGCAGGTCTTCTCATGGTACACTGCAGGCATATTTGAATGACTGATTCGTAAATCCCTTGAATGCTAATGCTGCGTAGGCTAGCGGCCATCTAGCCTGTGTGCTTAAAACTTAAAACAGTACAATTCCGAACAACGCAATTGATAAACATGCAGGTATATACTACGGCTGCTGGCTGTCAATTGTTCACAATGAAGAAGACAATTACTCCAACACAGACTTATATATTATTTGAACAATTATGAGATAATAATCTCATCTGGACTCTAGCTGACAATATTTTCTCTCTGCTCTTGCAGTCTGACCTGTCTGAGGATCTCCACCAGGATGGGGATCAGGCCTGCAGTGATAACTTCCTGGATCTGGCAATACTTGCCAGCAGTTATGTTTGACAGTGCCCAGGTTGCTTGAATATAGATGTTAGGCTGGTAATGGTGCAGGAGGGCAGGAAACATGGCCAGGGCCCCTGCATTGAGCACACTTTGGGTCTGTTCATCTGTCCCAGTCACAATGTTGGCCAGAGACCACAGGGCTGGAGTCTGGGAGGTTCACAAGAGCAAGTCAGTAACTTGGAGTAGTCACAATGATGGCAATAACAATGATGACGGTTTCTCGCAGGTAAGCTTCGGATGTTAAAGTCTGAGCATTTGTAACTAATAACAATGTGGATAGGTACAGGAGTTATCAATAAAAATAGTCATTTACTTTCAACACACACAGAAACCTTATAACAGTTATCTGTCCTAAAATGAACTAAAACGTTCCAGCATTGCACCAATTAAGTAACTAAGATTTCTGTTAAATAGTTACATAAGAGAAAAGTATGAAGATCATGAGGGCAGATACAATTCAGCAGTGTTGAATTGGTTGAGAGGACTCACTGGAAGAGAGAAGGTATTTGAGTAAAGAGCCCTTTTCATAAGCGGTTATATTAAGGGAGACTGAGACTTTTATCAACATCTGTAATGATGGCAAAAATAGAACAGAGTGCAGAAACTTCGGTATAGATGAAGGAACTCTCCATCAGGAATTTGTTTGAATTTTTTATGTTCTACTAACTGTATGTGAGCTATGTGGAAGGTGCATTACATGCAGGTAGTTGCAATGTTCAAGGTTTAACTCACCACAAATATGGTCATGTGCATTTTATGCTATGGGATAGAACAAACCTCAGAAACTGCACTTTAAAATGCCACAAATAACTATTTGAATTTATCAAAATTCATCACCACTTACCACAATTGAGAGGTCTTTGCAGGCGAGTAGTTGCACCAGGCGCGGCACCACGCCAGCTTGCACCACAACCTCTATCTTCTCATTGGAGCCATTAGTCAGGTAGGACACAGCCCAGCAAACCTCGGACAGGACCTCCACGTTATTGCATTGCAAAAGGCACAGCAGAGCTGGAAGTAGCTGTTGCACTGCGGTTAAAGGAGGCGCTGGGTTGTTGCCCCGACACAGGTTGGTCAGCGTCCAGGCGATATTACACAGGAAGGGAGGCTGTTGGATGGGTTAACGCAGTGGCAAGTGTCATAATATGAAAGCTGTTAAAGTAACAAATACCATGGTTCTGACAGGTGCCCCTCCAAACACAATGAAGCTCAGTTTTCAACTAATTTGAAAAGTATCCCTCTAAAACACAATCACCTTGGATTTGTATCCGTCCATGACACTGGTCAGTGAC
>CAAKHC010001495.1:1483-16483 GCA_901007825.1 Macroramphosus scolopax
ACCCTGTTTTTTTGTATTGTGTGATTATATGAATGTGTCGATTAGAAGTGTGTCACGGTGCACAAAGTCAAGTCCTGGATAGTATTGTTTAATATTTCTCTGCTGTCTAGTTCATAACATGTTGCCCCCAGGCTCATAAAGCATATTGCTTAATTGCATCTGGCAAACGTACAAAAGTTCAGTGCAAGCCAAGATTCAAGAAGTGTTGCCATACTGTGGCATTAAACGATGGCTGAACTCAGTAAATCAGGGGGTGGATGAACACGAAGGTTTGGACAGGGTTGCGTTCTACTCAGTTCTGTAAATTCCCAACCTCAACCACAAGGACGGATGGCATCCCTTAGTCACAAAATGTAAGGGTTTGCGGGAGGGATGGTTGCAGTAGTCTGTTTTGTAAATAAAGTTTTTTCTACTCTATAAAACAATGTTTGCGTGTCATGTCCTTTCACCACATTCAAGGAGAACCATCATTAAGCTGAAGGGAACATGACAATGTGTGTAAATTAAGTTATTGTGAGTAAGTATCACTGAATTGGAGACACAAGCTGATATTAAGCAAATGAGTACATTCTTGGAACATGGAAGGAACTCGTCATCGTGCTTGTACTGATTGACGGAAGCGTGACATCTTGGAAAATGCAAATTCTCTCGAACTCTTTGACTTCTATTTCTTAAATACAATTCAGGCAGCAGTTAGAACTGAGAAAACAAACAGCCCGACTGTTCAAGTCCCAACAGCACCCATATTGCTCAATGGGAATGTTTTATTGAACATTAATCTAACACTTGTGTGAAAAACAAAAACACAGGTTCTGGTTCTGCCCAGGGGAATGTGCACTGCTACAAACCAGCTGCAGGCTGTCTCTTACTATCTAACATGTTGTGTATCCAATTTATAGCTTCACTCTGAGTGAGAAATACAATCTTGTATTAAGTTTAAAGAGCAATCATGTCAAAGATAATGTCACATGCTGACCAAAAGTTAGACTTAAGCCTCTAGGGATGTATTTGGGTGATAATGACAATACTGTAACTGGCATTACTGCATTCATGTTAATGCTGTAAACTATTCGCGACAACAGTTGCACACTGCAGAATGACGACACTGTTCTTGTCACAAAAGTTGGATTTTTTGCATCCCTTCATTCAATTTCCACATTTTGAATTTGAAAATGCATAAAAGCAACCAGACTACCTTCCTGAACATACAAATGCTTCCATTGTTTTGAGGTAACCATGACGATGTGAACTGCATTCCTGGAATTATTCTGGTAATCTTTCATGCATACTTCCAGAATTTCAAAACGACTGATTTGGTGCTATTTGAGGACTTTTATTGAATTTGACTGCACTCCTTGTGACAAATTTAAAAGAAAGAAAAGGGGGGGGGAAAAAAGTGAGGGGGTTGTTAATCATAGAGATCTGGGCATGTTTATTGATTTTGCCCAGTCACATGTTTCTTAGTAATATCAATGAAAAAATTGTTTTTTGGGGAAAAATTTGACATTGCATGCAAAATATTTTCAAGTAACGTCTATGAAGAAACAGTCAATTTGCAGGAACTGGAAGCAATGATAAAACAGGGACAGAAATTGTGAGCCAAAAACCAAAATTGAAAACAAATAGACAAAGAGACATTATTCTTCTGAAACGTTATACTTATTTTTGGAGCACATGCTTGGCTGGAGTCTTCTTCCCTGTAAGAATAAAGAAAGTGGCTGCAAGACTAATGACTCCAATCGAGTGTTTGATTCCACAATATGTTTCTACTACTGACCACATCGTAATAAATGGCAGTAACATTGTACAACTCTACATAACACACACACACACACACACACAACAGCGCAGAAAGGTTGGTGTCAGTTTGACGGCACTCGACAAGCAAACAAGTCCTTTGTATTGTTCCTGCTTATGTGTGAGGTGAATGAAGGTCTGACACTTAAGAGCGTCTGGCAAGTGCTGAAAGGACAATCCTTTTCCCAAGTTTGAATGGTCCGACATTTGATCCTTGAACAACGGGAAGATGAAAGTGAATTCCTCAACCTCACGATTCAAATTCACGTAATTATTAGATCTGGCTGGATCAGGTTGCGTGTGGTTTCCATTGTGCCTGTAGTGCAAAAAAAAAAACGGCATACGTGTCACGTTAATTTCTATGTGTAGCTGAAATCTTGTGGATTTCCTTTGATACAACTCCTCAACCTGGAAGACTGGAGTCAAACGGTGCAATATGTGTTGAATATTGGAAATATAGGCTTACAAAACATTGAATGCTGGCCTGGCTGTGACTTCAAATTTTTTACCACAGCCACATTTTTTCTTGCAACTGGAGGTGATCAGATTTGGATGAGTTTACACCGTAACAGGACTGAGCTGTAATATATAAATGATCATTTATAAATAAATTCGAAATAACGAGAGCTTTGCACTCTGCACTGTTCACCATTGCTCTATTGTCCTCTAGACATTTTTTTTACCGTTCTTTGCATACTTGACGAGCAAAAAAATAAGTCAAAGATTCCAGATTCAATATGTATTTCAGTGTGATGTATACATCTCCACAGCTGCACACAGTATAAACCCACTCGGAGTAGCAGACTAACCGCTCTTAACTTGTATCTGTAGCGTCTTACACGTGTCAGCCTCGGTTACGTTCACTAACAGCCGCAGGTTTAACCTATGTAATGACAAAACGATGATTTGACACACACGCCAGAATAAGAAACACTCTGTGATTAAAGTTCTCACATCTGGTCCGGTGCTTGTAGGTAAGTGATGGTCTCTGCGGGTAAAAGGCAGAAGAAGTGGGCCAAACTAAATCTAAGACATTGCATGTTTGAGTAATATAAATGTATAACCATATGAGCATTTCTTTCTTTTCTTTAATAGGTAAAGGACAACAAAACCGTGCCCAGAGGTACATTCTACCTCGGGGACATGTGCTCCTAATTTGAGCATTTAAGTATTTCGGGATCATGAAATAAACTTAGCTTCCTGATCCATGAAAATGCCCAACCTAATGAAAATCACTGGTTTCGCATGCTCCTTGGCCAATTCATTTCAAAATGACTTTATTTTGGAGGGTATGACGGTCCTTAAGCAGGATACAACCTTGTGACATGAACGTGGAAGTGGATAATGTATAGTTTGTTCTTTTTAGATAGGAAGAATGCTTTTCATAGTTAGTTTTTCTACTTGTTCTTCTTTATTTGTTGTCTTGTAGAGAGTCAGGTAACCACGGTAACAGCGTCAGCATTTATATTTCCCACACTCTAGGACACAGGGGCATTACATTGATAGATGATGAATACCTGGATTATAGTGGTAATGAGCCAAGCCAACGATACAATACCTTTTCCCCGTCATGGGACAAATAAAAGACTATCTTATCTTATCTTACACAAAACATTGTGTGACTTCATAGAAGTCAAAGTGATATGCAGCCGTTGCCTTAAACACGCTTTCTGTAAGATGTTTTGCAGCTGGACTGATCTATATGGAGCCCCAGAGCAAAAGATTCTCGTAACACACCTGGTGACCCGAGCTTTACATCATTATTGTAAAATAAATCAATTGGCTTCAGTTACCGAGTCTAAACTGAAGCCAGAGGAGACAAAGCAAAACTGCCAAAACATCATTGGTACCAGATAGATTTTGTCAGCTTTCCCAGTTTTGCACATTTGTACATTGAAAAATCAGTTGCATATTTACGAAAATAATTTTCAGGCCTATGGATCCATTTGTTCTACCGTTCATCCTGTTTGCAGGGTCGCGGGGGCAAGCTGGAGCCAATCAGAGCTGACATTGGGCGAGAGGCGGGGTACACCCTGGCTGGCCTGGTCGCCAGCCAATCACAGGGACTGTCTGACTCTTAGAGACAGACAAACGTTCACAACCACATTCACACCTGTGGACAATTTAGAGTCATCAACCTAACTGCATGTTTTTCGGTGTGCGGCCGGAGTGAACCCACGCAGGCACGAGGAGAACATACGAAGTCCACACAGAACCAGAACCTCCTCACTGAGAGGCCGCAGTGACGAATCACTGCACCAGCATTCTGCCCACTTGTCAGACCTATTGACAACCAAAATAAAAGTTGTCCAATGTGTCCTTCACAGCAAACTGCTGTAACAGTTATTGTTGTGTGTGGAAGTACCCGAGGACACTGGTTTGGATCGAGTCTGAGGGACGTTCCTCTGCATGGCTCCTTTGCAGTTCTTCCCATCGGTGGTTGGTGAAGTCTTGGTTGTCCTACGGTCGCTGTTGTGATGCATGTAGTATCTCTTGACTTGCAGACCTTCATTATGATAAAAACACTCATGATCTTTGTCTTCACATGTTCTCTTTCAGTGCAAACCAAATCATTGATCACCCTATTCTTTATTTGATACTTTGTTTTTCATGTATTTCACATTTGTTTGAGGAACAAACAGTTTTCTGTGGAGCAGCGTGTTCACCTTTTATTCGCCTGCCAGGTTTGTTTATCACCTAAAGAAATTCGAGTCAATGGTTCATATCACAGCGAGAGGTTGTCAAGGATCGTCCAGTGATGGAAACATCCCGGCATCCCTCCAGTCCCTATCTAAGTATCCATTACAAAGTAAATGCTTTAAGATGGATGTCTCTCCAAAACATTAAAGCTCCGCTCTGATTCAAACTTCCTGCTACGTGTCTTATTTTCTGCTATCTTATTGAGCTGATATTGTTGCCCTTATTTTACTTGACTTTCTGAACAGCTTTCAAGTGCTGAAGGCGAAAGCGGGGAGGCTGTCAGTATATCACAGGGGTACCATAATTCAAACTCACCACTTCAAAGATCCTTATTATCCCCCGGGGGCCAACTGAACTGTCAGGGTGTCAACCCTCTATACCCAAAATCTAATTCTCCACATAATAAGCTAAAAGCCACACGTGTCCGAGTTTTTCACAGAATAAAAACCAGACGCCTGTATGTAGCTCAACAAGGCGCTTTGTAAATCCTGTAGTTTTATTACCTATTAACACATTTTAGATGGCGCGGGGATGGTTAAGGTAAAGAGCCTGTGGTTCAACAAGTGAAAGAGGCCAATTGCTACCATCTGTCCTTTATTGCATTCCTCTTTAAAAACCCCAGCTATCAGTTTGATATTGATTTAATGGATACTGGATCTGCAGGTGTGCCTATAATCTTTGCATTCTTCAGCCCGTTCGCTGACAGCTGACATTAATCTGACTTTACATTGTCAGTCATTTTCCAAAACATCCCGCGACGTCAAGGATGTCTGATGTACTTTCAAGGCGGCTGTTAATGTTAACTGGTATAATAAATTAGTTTGAAATGCATACAAGATGATCGTTGTTATCTCTTATGCATCGAAGTCCCAAGTTTGTTCTCACACCCACAAAAAGTCAGCAGGACTGTAAGATGATTTCACTTAGCAGAACTATGAAGGCCGTGAAACGTAAAACGCATCTGAAGATAAATCAGAATCTTCTTACTGTTAGTAGCTTGACATCTTGTAAATCGTATATATGTGAACAAAATAGTGGTGCTATATCCATAAAAACAATGGAAGGATAATACACTACATTACTCTGCTTAACGTAGATTAAAAAAGGGAAGGTAGTAAAAGTGAGGTTCAATAATGTACCCGGAGAGCTCGGACCTGGCAGACAGCCCAGCAGTCTATTATGTGTTTTTGATTTGATGGTATGGTGGAGGCAGGTGGAGAATGCAGAAAACCAGAGGCAGATGGGCAGGTAATGGATAACTTTGTATTTATTGAAATAATAGGCGGGAGACGGGGAACTCAAGAAACGGAAAAAAAATAACTTGAAGAATGACGGGAAACTAAACAGCAGGGCAACTCTCAGGGAACCAACCGAGGGAGCACACAGAGAACACATGGAACCAACGGACGTGGACACACGGAACAAACGGAAACATCTGACAAAGACTGAGAGCAAACTGGGACCTTGAGACAGACTGAACAAATGAGGTTACAAGAAACAGGTGAGAGAACATGGAGGCAGCCGGGGAGCTGTTAGGTTGACGAAGTGCACGAGGCGGCGGTGACGGCAGGCGAGACACAGGTGAGATCAATCACGGAAAGAGCGGGAAACCAAACAAAGACAGGAAGTAAAACACAGGGCAGGTACATACAAAATAAAACAGGAAATAAGCAAAACAGGATTTGACATCAAAAGATATGAACACACTGAAGGGACCAGTCCAACACTCCAGTTCAATAAGGAAGAATCCACAACATCCAAAACTACAAATCGGTTTTTAAACGCAGGCTGGCAAAGTCTCCCTGTGCTGTGTTTTTGTTCAGCGTAGAAGCAACAGGATGTCATTCAAGTGCACGTCTCATCAGTCTGTCAGCTGCTGGGTGAACTCAATGTTCCGCTCTGTCTCGGCGGGCAGATAAACTGGAACAAAGTTCCTACATTTTACAGTGTTAGTTAAAACGAGCCGTGACATATTTAAAGTATCCTCAGCAGGGCGTTTCACCCAGGAAGGCCTGGCTGTTGTGATGCAGTTGACAGATGGACCTTAAGAGTTCACACCTCATCCAACACAAAGTCTTTTGCTCTAAGTTTGCCTTACCGGTGATCTTACGAGCTTCTTCCTTGGACCACGTAAACCCCTCCGAAAAGTTAGTTGATAATCAGTAAGTTTTTCGTTAACTTGTAACAGACAACAGACCAACGCCGGCAGAAACACAATAATAACCTTAACCATATTATAATAAGGAAATAGGAAGTACAATCATTTATTTAGTTGCCTGATGACAAATGTTTGTATGTGTGACTGCATGTGTTTCAAATGTGGAGATAGAGTGTGTGTGTGTGTGTGTGTGTGTGTGTGTGTGTGCGTGTGCGTGTGCGTGTGCGTGTGTGCGTGTGCGTGTGTGTGTGCGTGTGAAACGATAGCTTTTGGGAAGAAGCTGTTTCTCAGCCTCCGTTATCTGATTGCCCTGCACCACTTTCCAGCTGTTGACAAACAGATGAAAGGAATAATACGCTATTCTCCAGCCAGTCTTTGATACACTCCACTGCTGGAGTCACACAGGACACCTGGTGTGTGCACAGTTAACAGAAGTTCCCTGTGGTTTGTCTTACTAACCACGGCATCTTATAAGAATCTCACACAGATAGTCAGCGATCCAGTAGACTTCCGCTGGACTGAGACCCCTCTTGAGCGTCTCTCATCAAGTAGAGAAAGTTACATAATTAAAGGTGAGTGAGCTCACTGCAGCAGGTAGTGACAGCATCCGTCACGTCGACATGTGACTGATAAGCAAACTGAAACTGAAGAGAATTAAAAGCAGAAATATTTATCAAACTATAAAATCTTAACATTTCTCCTTGTAACTAATGTACCAGTAAATTGGCAATTAGCATCAACATGCTTTGAGCTGTGGCAATAGTATTTATTTTGGGGGATTTTTATCTTAAAATGAAGAGATTTCTGTGACCATCGAGAGTGTGGAGCAGAAACGGATCTCAGTCACACAGATTTATCTCCTCAAGCACGTAACAGGCATTAAAATCAAGTCTGTTGTCTCTCATAATGTCATTATGTAACTCAATTGTGGTTTTGAATTTGAGATTAAAACCCTAATTGATAGGTAGCCTACTGACAAGCTCTCGTTGAATACAATAGACACTGCAGGCGGATTTCCTTCTCAGCTTCTCCTTATCGCCCTCCAGGAATATACAGCATGTCGAAACATGCTGTATATTCTCATGAACAATTGCTAAATCTCATACTAAGCAACTAAAAATCACGGCTGTAGAAAGCTTGAGTCTGATGGCAAATGCACTTTTTCTTCTACAAAATGGGAAGTTAGAGTTAGAGTCTGTGACAGATGTGATATTAGAGTCTTGTATCTGCACCCAGACTGGAGGGAGGACAATGGTTGTGCATTTTAATCTACTCAATCAACAACAAATATTGACTTTATTGTACCACATAACAGAAGAAGGATGGTCCTGCGCAACCGTGTCTATTATGTCTGTCGGGGCATGTGGTCAATGAAACAAGGAGCAGTCAACATTTATAACCCAATCCAGAGGGTGATGTGTCACTTACTGGCTTCCATTGTTTTCTCGGAGAGGTAGACATGAAATGTTGAACCACAAGAGTGGGAATAAAAAAAGAAAAGACATTTAACACGAACTAGGAAACAGTCTCTTAATTTAACTGCTTTGGAAATACCAAACAGGGTTTCTGTCATCCCATCACAATAAACAAAACTGCTGCTAAAGCCTGCATGAACTCATGAAACCTCATGTTCTTCATCACTGTGTAAGACTCTTCACAAAAGAGTAGCTGTCTTAACTTCTCCCCGCATGTGCTCTTGGTTTACATACACGTAGGCCACGCCCTTCAATTGGCTCTCCCTCACCAAAAAGTATTCAATTTTCCAGACCTGGGGCCTGAAGTACGAAGTTCACGGGTAGGCGAGCTATCGCCTGGTTTAACCTGGTGATAGCGACAAAAACAGAGACTGAAGCACTGAAGACTTATTTAAGACACATTCAAGCGTGTTAATTGATTTAATTTCTGTTTTTATTCTTTGCTTGCTCCGAATAAGAAAGACTGACTCTATTATTGATGTACACGCCAAAAGAATGAGAGTGTCCCGATCTCTGTCGTACATTTATCTTTGTTCCTCAACTGAAAAAAAAACATGAGAACTGCAGCTGATATTATTATGAAAGAATGTCGGTCAAAGATGAAATTTAGAATTTTATATGGAACATAAACACATAATATTTCAAAGGAATATCCAAGTGTAGATATGATCACAGCGAGGTCGCCGCGGCATTGCAGTGTCACAGCACATCACGGTGAAATAAAGCAGGGCTGTGCTTCAAATCACGGGAAGAATACGGAGCAGCAGATTGTAGTTTGAAGAGGCATGAGACGGAACCCACTCCGATGCCAAGGATCATCTTCCAGATGACGGACAGAAACCCGAATAATCACATAGAGAGAGATAAAGATCAGTGAGATGAACCATGTTTGGCAGAAGAATTGGATGGAAATAAATGGGCCTCTTTGACAGTTGAAGTACATTCTCAGCTGTTTCCAAACAGCAGGGAGTGACAATACTTCAATGGAAGTTCAGAAGGATGAAATATAAAGAATATGGTAACGATAAAGACGTTTTATCACGGCAGAAAGGTTGAATTCGGGCGTTACAACAAATAATCTTTACAATTGGACACTAAAGTAAAGTTATTTAATATGCTGTATTCCATTCTATATGTTTATTTGCAGATGGATGATGTCTCCATGGCAACACGTTGTCACACGCCAGTCAATCTGTTGTCCTGCCATTGCGTCAGTTTGTTTTCCTGTGCGGTCCAGAGGGAGTTCTTTGCTCTACCGTGTCATAAACTGTGACTTAAGTTCCCTTTTAAAACAGATTGCAGATGTATAATGGCGGGAGAGGGACCCATGCCTGCTCAGGGGGACACAGCGTATACAGAGAGCAGCATTCTGATATGATTGTACACTAAAAGTTAATTTAATTGAGTGTAACTTTGTGGGCGTGATGTACCCGGAGCAGATGTACAACTGTGCATCTGTGATGAGTTCAAGTAGGGTTGCAGAAAAATCGGAAAAAAAGCTTTGAAAAATGTCGGTGCGAGCCGTCTAAAGCCTGAAGTTTCTCCTGACACTCATGACACTTTCCATACGTTCTGGTGCGTCTTTGAGAACTCCTGTGCATTGCGAAGATCAAACGCATCAGCAGAAAGGCAGAAAGAGAAGCCATAGTTTGACAAGTCATATTCAACAGATGGCCGAAGCTTACAGAAATCAATCGCCGTAGTGTTTTTGACGTGCCTAATGTTTCGCGTGTGGACCTGTGTCCTCAGGACCTCAAGATCACGAGCACATGCGCACCGGTAGCCAGCAATTAGGTAATAAGTAGTGTGTGTGGTGGCATGGATTCCTTAAAATCTGCTACTCTTGACCACATAAGGATCAACTAATACAATTAATTATAACTTAATTTTGGCGGGGGAAAAAAGCTGAAATGATATTTTTAAAAACTCAGATTGAGTTCAGCAACAACTGTTCAGCCGGTCTGACACCGATCGACCTTTGAGAGCGAAAGGTCATAAAACATGTGAACTTCTTTGTGTTGAAGGATTGATGGGCAGGACACCCGTGTTGTTGGTCTTTCTTTCTTTTCCAAACCACCTGGCTAAAACCTTTACATGAAGAAGAAAGGTGAAGAACGACGCGCGTGAGTGAGAAGATTAATATAAACCTCCGAGGAAGGCGTCCGTGATGGAAGAATGCTGTGTGCAACACGTATTGACTTCAAATGTGGTGGTAAAGAAGCCTGTTGGCACAGCTTGAATCAGGTAGAACCTGGCTTGAGTCACAGCTCTGCTTTTTATGTCCTTGACGTTATTAACGTTTGCCTTCGATCAGTGAGGACGGGAGATTTTCCCCAGCTGTTGGAGGGATTGAAACGGTGACTGTCTCACTACATTACTCTTAACGCGTCCACACGACCACAGCGTGACTTCAAGCCTTGTGGAGGGAAATGTTGATCTTTGTCTGTCTGTCTCAGGATTATTTATGATCCTGTCAACTAAGACGTCACAAACACTCCTCTCATGTCTATTTGTACTTAACAAGCAGTTATTGAATGTATTCTAGAAGACTGTAAAGGCACAACAGTGTATGACTTACACTGACGGACACTGAGGGACATTGTTGAAGCTCTTCTGTGATTTGGAAACATTGTTTTCTAGCTTTTCTGATCTTGTGAACATGAAGGATATCGGAGGAAGAGTTGCCAGACTTTGTCAGTTACTGACGCTGATGATTCCTCTAACATCATGTGGTTTGCAAAGCAAGAGTCGTATACATTTTTGATTGTGTCAAAAGCGTTTAAAAAATGTTCTCCAAACGTCCCCGGGCAGAGAACTGTGAGCCTCCACTCTGAAAGACCTATCGAGATGCTGAAGAAGTCATCCTCCATTAACAGAATTCAGACATAAACTGGAAACAATTAAGTCCTACGTTGCATTCAGCTGCTGCCTACATGACATGCATGATGTTATTCACTGATAGTGTAGGAAATGTTGAAATAAGGTCCCCCGATTTCCAAACTCCATTCCTGCCCTGTGTGAGTCAGTTCAAACCTCAGTGACGAAATATCTGTTCAAAAACACATCACAACGCACCCGTCTCAGCTGCGTTTGAACTTGTCAAGTTTTGTGTCTGAAATGGATCCAAATGCAGGTCACAGACGCAGAGAGACAACAAAAGGGTTTATTGTTCTCAAGAGGTAGATGGGAAAGGCCGAGGGAAACCGAGCAAGGGTTGGGTGTGGGCTGAGGTGACTTGACCTCGCCTGCAGAATGACAGGCGCATAACTGGGATCCTGCAGCACGGTGAGAATTCCAGATGTGAAGATGGTGCAATAATATCTGCAAACACCGACATGGTCAAATTTGGGAATTTTGGAAAACAGGATGAACTCTCATTGACATTGTCATTTTGCACCAACACTTCATTTTCCAAAGAGGTGGACTACAGGACACTATAGAGCGAGCACGTTTATCCTATTAGAGGAAGAGGTGATGTGAAAATGCACGAAGGAGGTTGAGTGGAAGAGATATGAAAGAAAGAGAGGATGGTAAGAGTTAAACCACAGAAGACAAACTGTATCACGTTTTAGATTATTAGTATATGATGACATGTCAAGTGACTGCTGCATTCCACGGCCGGGTTCTCAACCTCGCAGTCTTTATGAATTGCAGCTGTTGAGCAGCAGAACAGACGCACTCACAGGCGATGGAAATGATTGAATCACGCCGATGTGAATTTTTTTTTTATGTCGAGGTGAAGAACACAAGATCGCTGCAGAGATAGAGGAAGTATTTGTGTCTTCTCGACTGGTTCAAAAAAAAAAATCAAATTCATTGATAACAAAATTCCTACATAAATGCAACATTCTTGTATGAATAAAACTGGTCTTATGATTAGGAACAACCTATCTGTCATGTGTCTCTCTCATGTATCTAATTGATACAGAAACAATGTCATGGAAGGTTTTTTTTTTTTATCTGGGTTCGAGATACCAACTAGGAAACACGGCAATCCCATGAATCATAACTCATAGAGGAAATCCAACCTGACACTGATCCACTGATCCAGTAACTTGCAGTCTATGAGTTTCAGAGTCCCCGTGGCTGCAGGGGAACAACAAAGATGTCCTTCTTCTTACAGCAGCAGCTCAGGAGGACCTCAGCTGGGAGGTGGAGCCCCTCGAAGCAAAATGTTCTTTTTAAAGTAAAATGGTATGATTAAAGCAATTATTAGCAGTGTATAAACATGATTTATAGCACATTATTATGTAGTTGAAGGCAGATGCAAGGGCGTATTAAACATTAGTGGATGTGTGTTATATGTCAACAACTGTAGGACAAATATTCTACATTACTTTATTTGCATTCATTATCTTCGACATTCTGGAAGGCTCTACAAAGATCGGGGAAAAATCGTGACGTTGAGGTGCCGACCACAAGACGTATGCAGGCAGAGAATGTAGAAGCCTCTTTTAAAGACCTTTTAAAGTTTAAGAGTTTCTGTTAACGGGCAGTTTATTTGGTTTTTAAATTTTGGGGTTTGTTCGGAATGTTTGTACCCGCTTGATGTGGAGCACTTAAATGTGTCTTTGCGGCACTAAAAGTGTAATAAAATAAAAAGAGAGCTTGTTGGGAGTGGATATGGAACAACGGTGACCTCTCGTTAGAGCAGTTTCAACTGTTTTAATTGGAACTTGCTTTACCTTCAGGCCGGGTCCAACGATAGCAGACGACCTCGGGCTCCCTCAGACGGGAAGACGGCTACTGGACCTGAAGTGACACCTGAGAGTCATTCTCCTGTCCTCAAAGTATCAGACCAAGTATTTTCTCTTTACATGTGTACAATTTGAATGACCCATGTACTGTAACTAGCAGCGGTAAATCGAGTATATTTTGTTAGGTATATTTCTCTTATTTCCTCAAGCATTGCTCAAGGCTGCATTTGTCTTAACATATGTAGAAGACTTGTGTGTATCACTGAGATCCTTCTTCCGTGAACAGAGGCCTGAAGAAAAGCACAACAGACACCGTGCTCTGTGGCCCAGAAGCTGCCTGGAGCATTATTGCAAAGTTAAGTATAGTCGAGCAAAGACAGGTGGGAAAGCTCAGTGGCAGTTAAACGCGTCTGTGACAGGTCACGAGTAATGGAAGTAAAAGGGGCTGCAAGTTGAATTCAAAGTGAGCCTGGTTTACTTTTTAAACCTGATGTAATATTACAGAGATGCTGATATGACCCCGTATGTGCAGTAAATAAAGGGTGAATTCTACTTGGACTCATAGACTGCAATACAATGAAATTATGATGGCACACTGTCAATTTATAACAGTTGTCAAAGTGCAGTGCAGCGTGCAAATTAATGATTAACAACAATACAAACAAGTGAAATATTATGGCCTTCGGGAGTATCTAAGTTCCTCCTGGGTAGGACACAGCCCAAGGAGGAGCCAGGGATTGAACCAGGAACCTTCAGATTACCAGACAAGCCTCCACCTCCTGTGCTGCAGCCGTCCCTGATTCAATTCCTCCGTAGCTACGCCCTCTGAGCTCAACTTCATGTATCCTCTCCTGACCCGCTATAACAGAAGGTTGATATGGCTTGAAATAAAACTTCTCCATTCGTCACTGCTGTCGCTGCGTGAAGACATTCAGCGTTGAATGAATACGGCTGTCAAAAAAAACACAGACCAAAACAATCTAATCAAGCACGGATTTAATAGTGGAAGACATGTGAGCACAGTTGAAATATTACATTTTAACATGGGCTTTGCCGCGAAACTGGGCCACACAATTAGCATAAGTCCGGATGCGATGATGATATTGTTATTTAGGGGCGCAACTCCCAAAGCAAATTGGAATTATATAAATTGACCAAAGCCAATACATGATAATTGCTTTTGAAGATTTTGTCAAAACACATAAGTCATCTGTGCGAGATCCAGAGGAGTTCCAGCTGTGTTGGCGGAGAAGCTGTATTTAGACAACAGCAAGTGCAAGACATTTGCAACACAATCAAAGCCAAGTATTCCAACAGGTTATGAGACAGCCAAAAAAACTAAATGACAACAATTAATAACAATAATCAGTTCCTGAGCTTCGAAGGGAAAATCAAACGACGATGAAAACGCTGCAAGCTGTTGCTCGAGAAAGAATGAGGAGCTGTTGTACGAGGAGGTGAACTATCGGCGTGCACATAGCGTACTGACAGGGAGTCTAAGGATGAAGGTGTAAATACCAACAAAATAAGAAACAGACAACGATTCTACTCTACTGACCTCCCTGATTCTGGAATAGATTCAACATAAACACGTGTTTCTCTATAGAAAGTACCGGACCTGGAAGGACAATAGACTACCCACATCCTTGTTGTAGATGAGGCTGGGTTCAATTTGACCAAATGCAGGAATCATGGTTATAAAGTCCGTGGACACAGAGCCAGGATTGGAACACATGGCCAGGCCGAGGTGGGGCTAAAACAATGTGTGCTGCCATTTCTGTCAATGATGTGAACAAAAACATTTTAAGGATACGTAGTACTAGAACATGAAAGAGATGTAGTTAGATTAGATTAGCCATCGGTAGATGCCATGAATGCTTGTGAGGACATCACAGTCCAGCCGTGCAGGAGTTGGTTGTGCAACACATGCAGGTTATTGGGGAAAACATCAGATGTGATGAAAGAATTCTGGCTGGACCAACATGATGACAGGATGTCCAGCAAGAAAGTGAAAATTTGGAGGTGTTTTAGTACATTTTCTGTCAGTTGTATTATTTAATGATTGTAGTACAACTCTTTGACTCGTCCTGTGTGGGACACAAACGAATTCAGCTGGACAAAACTGTGTCAACAAGAGTAGATATTTGTATATAACAATCATTTCCAGGGTTGA